>LOJH01009223.1:0-25966 GCA_001685095.1 Ellobius talpinus
AGGGGAGCAGAGAAAAATGTAGAGCTCAATAAATATCAATAAAAAAGGAAAAAATAATAAAAAAACCTTTAGATACATAAAGAAATGTTGTAACCTTAATTCTTGTTTGATACCTGTTTGGTTATATGCAATTTTATGATGTTAAATTAAAACCCTCCTTTTTATTTAGACAGAAAATCAGAGATGATGCAGGATTTCCCTCTGTATGCTGTGAATATGTTTTATTAGCATTGGTTAATAAAGAAGCTGCTTTGGCCTGTGGCAGGGAAGAATATAGCCAGGCAGGAAATCTGAACAGAGCTATATATAGAGAGTAAGCAGAGTCAAAGAGATGCCATGTATCTGCCATAATGTCAGAATTCCAGAACCTTGCTGGTAGGCCACAGCCTTGTGGTGATGAACAGATTAATAAAAATGGGTTAGTTTAAGCTGTAAAAGTTAGTTAATAAAAATCTTGAGCAAATATGCCAAACACTGTTGTAATTAATATAGTTACTGTGTGTTTATTCAGGTCTGGGCAGCTGAGAAACTAAAAGACAGTCTCCATTTACAGTCACCTCCAGATTGGAGAACATTAATCAAATTCTGGGCTCACCAGATTTGAGAGAAATTCAATATTTTAGGGGAAACATGTTTTATTGTGAAAGAAATGTTAAAGAGAACTATGGTGGCAGTTGTCAGCATTTAAGCATTTACACTGGCCTGTCCTTGGGGAGGGAAGAGCAGCAGGACAGGTCAGCAGCAACAGCCAAATGCAACACTGTGGCTATTGTCAGCACAGAGATGCCCACTCTCCTTTATGTATGTACTATAGCCCCTTACAAAAAGCAAGGGCTTTCTATCCCCACTCTTTCTCTCGTTTTGCTCAGAGGTCAACTCTGAGTCCCTCCCCCTCCCCTATAAGTATCTCCTATGAGCTCTGTCACATGGTGTGACTTTGTGGCTCCCTTTGTCTCAAGTCCACTGAGGTAACTTCTACTATTAAATCATTAAGATTGTCCTTTAATAATAAATATTTGGAAAGCACAAGAAGCCTTGCACCCATAAGTTAATGTGCATATCTATATGTTGTATGAAAGAGAGAACCACTTGTTCTTCCTGGCCGCATGGCTTGCTTAGATCCGAAATAATCACTCAGAAATTGTATTAATTAAATTACTGCTTGGCCCATTAGCTCTAGCTTCTTATTGGCTAACTCTTACATATTAATCTGACCCATTTCTATTAATCTGTGTATCACCATGTGGTTGTGGCTTACCAGCTAAAATTCCCAGTGTCTGTCTCCAGTGGCTCCATGGCTTCTCTCTGTCTCTGCCCTTCTTTCTTCCAGCATACATCCTAGCTTTTTCCATCTAGTTCTGTTCTGCCCTTGCCTTAGGCTTTAAGCGGTTCTTCATGCATTAACCAATTAAAGCAACACATAGACAAAAGGACCTCCCACACCATATATAGTCTCAATAACTCGTGCTAGATGGAACAAGAGGATAAGGTCTCTCTCTCTCTCGTGTGTGTGTGTGTGTGTGTAATTTGTGGCATGCAGGTGTCCACAGAGACAAGAAAAGATGTTGGATTTCCTGTAACTGAAATTATTGGTGAAAGATCCAACATGGTTGAAAGGAACTGAACTGGGGTACTCTATAGGAGCAGTAAGTGCTTCTAACCATCAAGTAATTTCTCCAGCCCCAAGCATCGCAGATTTGAAGATAAACTGGACCTCACAGTACACATCTACATCAAAAATAAAACACAAGGGCTCAGTTACTTTTCTATTGTCCTCATAAGTCACTATAGCCAAGGCAATTTTCAAAAGAAAAGATGTTGGGTGTCCAACAGTTTCATAGAAAGAGTGCATGGCAGCCACTGTGGGGAGCATGACAAAAGGCAGCCATGATGCTGGAAGATCTAGGAGTTGACATCTTGAGACACAGCCAGGAGACAAAGAAAGCTAATTGGGATTAGCGTGGGCTTTGAAAAACAAAAGCTTTTCCCTGTGACACACCTCCTCCAACAAGGCCACATGTGCTACTACTCTTACCCAAACACTTACTCATATGGCAAAGGTGAAGAGAATGCTTTCCAAACACACATGAACACACACGGCAAAGGTGAAAAGAATGCTTTCCAAACATACATACATACACACACACACACACACACACACACACACAAAGCAAATGTGAAAAGAATGCTTTCCAAACACACACACACACGGCAAAGCTGAAGAAAGTGATGATGAAGAATACTTCAAAACACATTTTGATTGTAATCCTGGAAGCTGTGTGTCAGATAAGTCTTTATAGTAAACTTCTTGACAGTCTTGAGGGACAAACAGGGATTAGCGAAGTTGATGGCATTTCCAGAGACTTGCCAGGAAGAACAAAGCTTAAACCACCTCACAGAATTAGAAAATTCCATAGTGTATCAAACCTAGGTCAGTCAGCTCTATCATAGCATCTTCTACAGGGAAGAGCATCTCTTGGCAATGAAGGTTAAGATACAGAATGAACCAGCCCTGGATTCACATCCCTATGCTGTGCCTTTTCTTTCAAAACAATCCCCATCAAGACCTGGCATTTGAGCCTCACAATGCAGTATTTAGCATTGGCATTAGAAACACAATGGAGACTGAGGCAAACCTGGATACTCACAGGACAGAATTTCAGTGATGATCAAAGAACAGAGGCCACCCTGAGTGTGGATATTTAGATCCCATAGCTGGGGTCTTGGTTATAACAAAAGAAGAAGAAGAAAGTGGATAGAGAGTTTACATTCCTCCCTCTCTTCTAGGTTTTCTAAATTTCAAGTTAGTTTAGCATCCAAACTTCAGCATACTTATATCTAGCTCTGCTTAGTGAGGTTTATAGAGTTGATTCAAATGAAAATGGGAAGGTAAGATGTGAAAAAATGTATAGTTTGGTGAGAAAGAGAACTGGACTGAGTTTTAAAGTGTGGACAAAGTGCATCAGACAAATAACTGTTGTTAGAGTTTAATTAATTAAATTGTCATTTAAGAAGATCAAGTGCATTACACCTGTACCTTCTGCCTCAGGTACCATGAGAGAAAATGCTTCTCATTTAAGTTCTACATTGTAATGATACTTTAAGACATTTCATTCGAAAACAGAAAACCTGAACAAAGAGAAGCTTTAAGACACTATGCTGGGACTGGGCTTCCTAAGGATTTGTTTTTCCAGTTCAACCAGATGAGTTGTGTGAGAGAGCATTGCCTCTGAAGTTTAAACAAGAAATCTTAGATAAGCAGGAGAACTTGGGTTCCTATACTTTATGACCGTTCATAGGAAAGAAGAATGCCAAAAGGAAAAACTCATAAAGGCTTGCACCAACGTTCAAAGGTCTCAGAAAGCTGCTGAGACCATACTGCAAGGTTGGATTCCCAGCATACAAGTTCTGAGTTGGTTGTGCTCAAATCTGTGAGGGTGATGCATCAGTTGCAATGACTATCTAAAAAACCAAGAATTCCGGAAACATGGAATGTTCTAATAAGAAAGTTGTGTATATTAAGGAGCTAGTCCCAGAGAGAGGTAACAAGTGCCATGGGCCACAGAACTAGTAGATAGTTGCAAAGTTTATTTTCCCACCATATTTTGGTCTTGCTATGGCTCTCTTTTCACAAGTCCCCTGATCCTCTGTTTTAGGACCAGAATAGTTATATCATTACCTATTGAAAATAAATGATTTGCTTTTTTTATATTGAAAGGCCCACAGATAAAAGACAACTCTGAGTCTTAGAGGAGAATGGAATTTTCAATTCCTTTTATTTGTGGACTCCCTAGTTCACGATTGTAGGCATTTTGTGTTTTGGCATGGCTGTAATACTATAAAGGCAAGGATTAAATAGTTTGTATTAAGGTAATGAGTTTGGATGCCAAATTTGCAAGATATCAGTGTTGACAGTTAATCTGCTAGAGTAGGCTTTTTCTTCAGCAGTTGAACCATTTTTCAAGTGGTTAGTGATATGGTAAGTGACTTTGTTCTACTTTAATTAATATTCAGAGATATATGGCACAGAGCCCATAGACAGAAGTATCTCTAGCTTAGCTTTTTAGTATAGTATTGACTAGAATTAGAAATGAGTCACTCTGAGTGAGATTAGTTTTTTATTTGCAATGGAGAAAGGCCTTTTCCCTCATCAAAGGGAGCATACTGAAACAGATCTATTTGTACACAACCTCAGCATAAAATCAAAATAATATGGACCATTTTCCAGGGTCATTCAATCCCAGTGTAGATTAGCCATTACTTAGTAGAAAGCATCACACGTAGACAAGGCTAAGAAAGCAAGTTAAATTTAATACTACGAACTTGGGGATGTGCTGATAGTCATCACATAGTCACAATTCATGTCCCTGAACATCCTTCCTCTGGTATTCATTATTCTATATTGTCATTTTCATCAATAGATGCTTCATTAGATTTCTCTTTAAACAGCCCTTCTCATACGCTTTTCCCAGATAGCCTCACTTCTTTGCCAAGCACTAGGATGGTCTATATTCCTGAAGTATATAACAATCAGGCCCTTGGCATTGAGCATCACTGGGCTCCCTTAAATCTTACTTCTGTAATGTGCCAGGTGTGAGACATGGCAGATGGTGCAACCTCTAATGTCACTTATTATTTATTACTCAATAAACCAAGGCAATAAATGAAGAGAAATATTTTACTTATCAAGGTATCATGATTTGATCTTTAAAGAAATATTCTTTAAAAAGAAGAATTATATATGAGAGTGTTATTAAACAAAGTCTATACCTAAGGAACCAAAGTTCCTACCTCAAAGTTCCTACCTCAAACAAAAGTCTAAGAATCCAACTAAGTTCTAATTCCCTTTATGGAGATTACTTGGTGGTAACCCAGAGAGTGGTTTGCCTACAGAATGTTTTGGTCTAGGGTGTAAGTGTGATTTTTTTAACAACAAAATATTCAACTATAAATGTAGCCTGAGACTTTCAGTTGGTATTTTTGTTTCCTTGTTTCATGCTAATGCAGTCTTTTGTCTTACTCCTATCTTTTGGGATCAGGGGTATTTTAAGAGTTGGAAATTAAATACAGGCAAATTTCACTACTCACTGGAATTCTCTCCTGGATACTATCCTATATATTTCTCCATTTTATTATTTTCATTTGCATCCTCATATTCTTTACTATATTTCTAAATCCCCACACCTTTACCCTGGTGAGAGGTATTTTTGTTGAGGCTGGTCCCCGACACATTGAGGCAAATTGTTCAATTCAAGGGACTCTGCAAAGCAACCAAATACAAAGTCATCAAATTCAAAGGGGTCAGTGTTATGGTTTAAATAAGATGCTACAGGTCCTAAAAGTGGCTGCAGAGGGCAGGGTCCATGAGAACACACCCCAGGTCCTCAGAGTGGTGGAATGCAGCAGGAAGTAGGTTTTGAGAGCAGCCAATCCCAGGCAGGGGTGGCCTAGTTCCCCAAGAGGCTGCAGTGGGCCACAAGGGGCATCATGTCCCAGGCAGGGAGCCACAGTCCCAGCAGGTGAGAGACAGAGATGAATAGCCATGCTGTACAGAGTGAGGTTAGATATTTATTTAGTGGGTTATGGAGGGGAAAGAGGAGAAAGGGAGAAGAACAGAGAGAGAGGCAGAGAGAGGGGGAGGGGAGAAGGGAAAAACAGAAGCTGCCTCTTTGAGAGATAGGAAGAGACTCGGGCTGAAAGTTGAAGATCAGCTTGCCTTGGCAGATTGGAGGGGAATAGGTGTGGCTTGTCTCTTAAAGCGACAGGACAGACCATTACAGTCAGGCGTTATCATCTATGTTTCCTTCTGTAGAGTGATATGTATGGACTTTGGCCCTGGATAGGTTTTCTGGGAGTAATGGGAAGCCAAGGGAGAAAAAAGTAGTCTCAGGTCAGAAATGAGATTTCATATCTTACCAGGGTGTCACATAGTACACCGCATGTTTCTATTCTTTTTTTTGGTGTTCTTTGTTCTTCCATGTAGAGCAGAGGAACTGATCATAAAGATCCTTTAGAAGGACCATAGGGTGGAAGCCTTTGGTGTTCTGAACTGCAATGGAAAAGAGAGAGAAGCCTGAGGTTACAGAGCCTGGTGTCCCTGAGCAGAGTTTAGCCTGGTGTCCTGAATCATTGGTACTCTCTCTAGGAGTTTCCCTCCCCTTGATGGAACCACAAAGCAGACAGGGAGTGTCTTCTTCAAGCTGTTCCTACAGCAGAATGTGAGCTGTATGCATAAAATTCACTATGAGCTTGAGTGCATGGAACATGGGTTTGACTGTGAGCTGATTATAAAGAAATTTCTGTGTGGGTTCACAGACTCAGTGAGAAAAGTCCCCTCTCAACTCAGATGGGTAACATGAATCCATCTGGGAGCTAAACATGACAAACATGCAGAGAAAAGGTAAACTTGCACTGTGTCTCTTCTGGGACGGACATGTCTTCTTTATCTGTGGTTCTATCTCCAGATCTGCTAGCCTCTGGACTCTCAGGTCTGGATTTTTGTTTCCCAGGATCATTGTGGGTCTTGAGACTGGGTCTCCCAAAAGTGGCTTCCATGATCTGTGCCTTTCAGACATAGACTGAGTCAAACTACTAGTATCCAAAATTTCTACCTTGAAGAAAATCTGTTGGGGCATACTCAGCCATGTAGACCATTTTCCCCAAGAGCTTTGCAGTCATGAGAAATCCCATGCATCAAATTTTAAGAGGTTGAAGTTGCATGGAAACATACACAGAGACTTTCTCAAGGTCATACTATTATGATTCAGCCATTGCAGCCACAGCATGGCTGACACTTCCAGGTTCTAGGGCCGCACATGTGAGGATAAGCCCCCAGGCAGACATGCCTAATGGCCCCAGGGATCTTAAAGGGCCTTGTGTGACCCACATGCAGCATGGTTGCATCTACATATGATGCAGCTGCATGAGCCCTTGCATGCATATGTGAGCTCCATCATCTGCATATGATATAACCATGTCATCTCCCTGTGTACATGTGCTGGGCAGCTTTTAAAAGCTGGATGCGCCATCTTCAGCAGTCTCTCTCTCTCTCTCTCTCTCTCTCTCTCTCTCTCTCTGCACACTGACATCATCAGGACTGTAACCCCCCAATAAACTCCTAAGTGGGTTTGTTGCATGTTCCATGTTTCTTTCTCACTTGTGCCAGGTAATTTCACATACCACCATAGAAAGTTAAAATAGGATGATGAGGGAAGTCCTTCTGTCTATTGGTTGATTTTATTGGTTAATGAATAAAGAAAACTGGCTTGACCTATAGCATGGGAGAAAGAAGGTGGAGTTAGGGAGAAGCAATAAAGCCATGGGAGACAGATGCTGGGGACATTACTCGGTAAGCCACTGCCATGTGGTGATACACAGATTAATAGAAATAGGTTAAATTAAGATGTAAGAGTTAGCCAATAAGAAGCTAAAGCTAATGGGCCAAGCAGTGATTTAATTAATACAGTTTCTGTGTGATTTTTTTGGGTCTGAGCTAGCCAGGTGGTCAGGAACCAACAAGCCCCCTCCTCACAACAATAGGACACATTGTAGGGTTGGGGGAGAACCTTGATACCCTAGACCTACAGGGCCATCCATGTGGACATACAATGTACAAAAGTTGCAGCCCAAGACTCCAAGTGTGAGTGAAGATGGTTCACTAATTCCATCAAAGACCCAGGGACAGGTTGTTCAACTTAGCTGGGACCAGTCATCCCTTTCCTGATTGTTTCTCCCAGTCTAACAGGAACTGAACAGCTTTCTCCTGCTCCTTTAATATATTGAGAAGATGTGTAGATTGCTGAGTGCACAGGCTTGAGGCTTGCAAAGGCTGACTCTCTCACCTGCCTTTGGAAATGTGTAGATTGATGACTTCTCAGGCTCACAGCTGTGAAAAGCTGACTCTCTCACCTATGTCTAATTGAGACAGAGCACTACAATTTGACTTGCCACACCTCCTCATTCAAGAAGAGATTTTGACTCATGCCATACAAGACAAGAATCAACAAATACCTTTGAAACTTCTGAACAGTCAGCCCTGGTGATGTACACATGGAATTTCAGCATTTGCTTACTGAAAAAACAACATCTCAAGTCATGTCTAGTCATACTGGAAATCCAGGTGATACAAATGAAAAACAAAAAATAACAAACAAAATAATAAAATAAATGAGCTGAGATATTTGAGAACTTTGTTCAGCAATATTTGTGGATTTCCCTTTTAAAATCCTTTATGTATGAACTGTGAGTATGTTGGAACATGTACATGATCTGTATGTATTTTTCAGATTGTGCTTATACATGTGCAAGCCAGAATGCACAGGTGCTTCAGCACATCTATGGATATGAGCAAACTACCTAGAGTGTTGGCCTTCCCTGTTTTTTTTTAGTTCAATGGAATATCTTCTGTGTCTGCCCAGCTATAGCTATACTTTGAGAAACTAGATCTTCTCCTATCTCTCCATCCTATCTCACCTGAAGAGAACTTTAAATGTAGAGGTGACCAACCATACCCAGTTGTCCTTTGCTTTCTGGGTATTCCAGCTCAGGTTTCAACACTGTCACTTCTAACTCTTCATCCATACAGTCTTCATCTCCCTGGCGCTGCTTGAGGATTTCCTTGGTGTCTACCAAATGCTGAAAACAATCTCATCCAACCAAAATTCCTTTGCTTTCACATCTCTTCATTACGTCATAAGATTATCTGAGAGTTCCACTTTCAAAAAGTGACAGTGCCCAGAACATTTCTTATGATGGGAGATGATACAGTATTCTCTCAGTGTGCTTCAGGTGCTTCTTCAATTCTCTACAGAGCTCTGGGAAGATGAGGATCTGAATTCCAACAAGTTTTAAGGAAACCGATCTGGCTTAAACTAAGTTTAAGGCTATTTTTAAAAGACAAGGCTATTTTTAAAAGACAGCCTGGGTGGCAGGAAGAAAAGAGATAGCATTCATCAAAAGAGGTTCTGTTACCACAGCAAAGCAGATGCATGGAAAAGAAATGCTGAGGACATGGAAAAAGGGAATGAAGCATTATCTGTGTTACTCAGTGCTCCAGACTTCAGACACCTGTCCACCAGCATGGCCTCCCTTTACTGTTGCGCTGCCGTCTCTAATCTGTGTGGCTGACTCAAATGCAATGGTGACCACTTATACCAAAGCCATTTTCAAGTCATAGGCCTGTGCTGACTGGGGTTTTTCACCATCTTAGTCTCCCCACAATGAATGTGAGCAGTTGATGTGGTGGGCATAATCTCAAAGACTTCCTGTGGGCCAAACACCATTGGTGGTTTAATAGGTGAGCATCTTCCTGAAGATTCTTTAGCTTGTTTAGATGTTGATGCCAGGCTGAGGCCTACCTCTCCACTCCTTTTATGACCAACATCTGCCAATCTATCTAGAAGAGAATTCCATTCGGTGAAGTCTGGGGAGTTTTTGATGATACTTCTTATAACCTCCCAGAAGGCCTTGCTCTTTCTCTCTTTCTCTTCTCCTTTTTTTCTACAGAAAGGGAAACAAGTTTAGGCTAATACTTCAAATCTCAGAAGAAAAAGCTGTGTCAGCAAAGAGTTGAAAATGTGTAGGTGTGTTGAGGTCTGACATCTCAGGATAGGGTACAGGCCTTCATGACCCTGGTACTAATGAAAACAACACCACCATCACCACCACACCTCAGTTGTTGTATAGTTGTCTTAAGTAACAACTAAGTCTTAATCTTCTCAGCACCCCCTACTGTACTTTGCATGTGTATGAGCATGTGTGTGTGTGTGTGTGTGTGTGTGTGTGTTGGTTTGTATGTGTAAAACTGCATGTCCACTAGTCATTGAATCACAAACTCCACTGAAACAGCACAACACACTACCACTAGGTGACACAAAAACCTCCTGTCTTCATGCTCACACACTGACCTTATCTGCCAGGTACCCTTCTTACTCCCTGGTGCATTGCCTTAGGAATTTGCTCTTGAGGGTCTTAGCTTTTTCAAATGCCTTATTTATAGTCTTCAATACAAAACCAAACTGGGGAATTAGAACAGTTCTAATGTCAGAAAAAAATGGGAGAGGCAACAGTGTCTCCTGCAGGACTTGAACCTCATTCCATGCCATCCCTCTCATCTGTACTGCTATTCTGAGGCAGCATCAGCTCCCCTCCCACCCAGGGTCAGGATCTGGCCTTTTCCCCTAAGACACTCCCTACTGTTCTGGAGATTTTATGTCAGTCATATAGACTATAAGGACCTACCTTGTTTATTTTGAATCTTTTTGCATGGGAAAGAGAGCTTTCATATTCCAGGCCTTTTCTCACTTTCTCCACAAAGAGTCTAAAAGAATAAAATAAAGAATAGTGACAAAGATGTAGAGAATAATTCCAAGTGTCTTAATGAGGCCATGAAGAAATTTGGTCACTGTATTCAGGGTTTCAGAAGTTCCTAGAGTGAGAAGAGGCACACCCTGAAAACCCACATCCATCCCCCCGCCAGTGCCTGGATAGAGAAAGGTGCTCATTCTTCTATCAGCAGGTACATTAAGCAAGCATCAACTATCAAGAAGTATAGCTAAGCTGACCTGGTGCATGCTTGTCATCTCAACACTCAGGAGGCAGCAGATAGAGTTAGTGCAATCACTTTGAGTTAGGTGCTCCCAGAACCTTGAGGAAACAGGCTATCATCCTGAACTTCAAAAGACAATAAAACAATGTTTTCTTTCTTCCACTCCAAATAACAACATGGGTCTTTGCTCATACGACATCTTAGTGTATTGTTTCCATCAGGGTATAACCCCACCTCAGAGAGCATTAGGTAATGACAGAAGACAATCAGGGTGGTCAGAGCTAGGGGGAGCTATACTGTGGAACCTAGTGAGATGCTGCTTTCAGGGTGGATGCTAACCTGCTTTAATACTCAGGCCAGTCCAAGAACCAGGAAAGGTTCTTGAGTGGAGGGTATGATTTAAAACTGAGTTTGACAAACTGATGTCTGAGTGGGCACATGAGTCCCTGGTAAGAGTTATTTTTCTTTGGAAATGAGAGGAATATTTACTGTGATCTCAAGAGATTGCCCTCAACTTGCAGAACACCAACACTGAGAAATAAAAAGAACCCTTGTTCTAGGAGTAGCACAACCTAAGAATTGCAAACTTTGGTATTTGAGCTCATCTCTAAACCTAAGCTTTCTCTTTCTCTGTGGAACAGGAAGGTGATGTGCCTACTCAGCACACACAGTCTTCTAAAGATCAATGAAGTCATGCCCAGAGAGTTCTTTCACAGTGCCTGAGCTCCTTAGAGTCACATGCATATATCTCCTTTGGTTCTGTCTCACCAAACTCAGTGCTAGATACCACTGGCAAGACCTTCACCATCTTTCCCATCCTGAAACACAGAAAGTTTTTGTCATTGAGAATATAGGAATCATTACTTGATGACAGCTCTGCAATCTTGTATTTATTCTGATTACCTAAGTATGATGAACAGCACAGGGACTGTGCTGAGCCAAAATGACCCCAAGTAGTCCACAGTCCTCTGGTGATGGTGTAGCTACAGGAAAGTCTTACCTCTTTCCTATACCAATCATTAGGCTATAGGCTGAAGAAAAGAGGAATCTAGGTTCTGCTAAACAGAGCCATAAGCCTGTGCTGGATGCTTGGCTGGAGACAGAGCAGTCAACACATTCATCAATATAGACACATCCTGTTTACCTGCCAAGTCTTTTGTCTAAAATATGTGCCATGTGGGAAGAAGCTCAAGCATTACTCATGAAATCTTTTATTTGTGATTCCATACCTTTGGTCCTCATGTCTTTGAATAGCAAGGAAAAGCATGTGTGTGAACTGTCAGAAATCTGATTAAAAGATGTCTTTGTCTAATTCCTTAAGGTCAGCAATGCTGAGAAGCATGAAGAGGAAGACAGGGTGATGGGGGATCAGTCACAGGAAAGGCGATGGAAATGGCACGTTAAAATTTTTAACTCATGTTAAAAATTTGTGGTAAGTTATAAATGCTTCTTCTGTGAGGCCTTGTTTCTGGAAGTTCACTGCCATTTTTATGATGGAGTTCTTAAGTTCAATACAGGATAGCCAGGGCAGTTTGTCATTGGCCTCCATATTCAGCCCCAAGGAAATTAAAATTGGGAACACCTCTTGGGACAGGAGAGTTATGTCATCAGGTTTTCTGATGGTAATCATGTTCTGAGACAGAAAAGAGAAAATGAGAACATCAAATTTCATCTCTTACTATTCTGTCATCCTGTCATTCTAGCAGACTAAAAGACACATATTGTTTGTGTGAGTATCTCTGTGTTTGTGTGTGTGTGTGTGTGTGTGTGAGAGAGAGAGAGAGAGAGAAACTTCTCCCTAGAGAAATCAGAGCAAATAAAACATCACATGTGGAGATTCAGATCAATAAATTTAGTGAAGAACAAACCCAGACTAGGATCTTGCATGGTAACAACATGATAAAGTAGGGCCTAGGGATGTCTCTGACCCTTGAAACAACATGAAGAAGCTCTTGAGCAACATATAACTTCAGGAGCAGACCTTACAAACAGGCTGTTTATTGAGATTAGCACTGGAAGACTTTTGCAGAGATATGAGTGGTTGTGCACCCATCAGTGGGTTGTGCATAAGCATAAACCCAGCAGTTACCACACAGGCTTCTTCTGATATCACAAGGCAATTAGGGAACACCCTAGCTTGAAGGAAGCTCTAATCATGCCTTCCATAATGAAATCCCAGCTAGAAACAAAGTGATTTGTGATGAGATTCCCTCGGTAATTTAATTAGTACCTATGATACTCAAGTCTTCAGGAGCATTTGGGTGACAGTGAACAACAAAAAGTTGGTTCCTGCTATTAAGGTTTTTTAGGAATAAGACTGAGAAGAAGCAGAAGGAAATAAACTTCTGTGGACCACAGCATTGCACAAGACTTTCTTAAATGTTTTCTGGGGAGTCATGGTATTTGGGAGCAGAAGTGCAATGCTTTCTAAAGACAAACTGCTCACAGTATTTACCTATTTTTTGTAATCCCACTGATAATGTATAGAAAATGTGAGACATAAACACTAGGGAGAAAACAAATGAGGTTCATCAATTTAAACAGAAAAAGGCACCAGGCCTTTAATTTTGCCACATATGATTGAATGCAAATGATCCTTCTTTTCATCAGCAATGAGACTTACCTCTTTTGGGTCTTTAGCAGAGAAAGGTCCTATAATACCTGGACAGCTCTGTTGATCCATGAGCCAGGGGTTAAAAATATCACCTTTAACCAGATATATGAGTAGTTAGAAAAGCAGAATCTTTCTTTCTCCCATAATCAGGGTTAATTTAAATTTATTAATGTATTGCTAGAATAACGACCACTATGGCCATGGAGCTACAGGCTTTTAATCCTGTAATTCAGGTGCTGAGTTAGTAATCCCAACCTGGGTTTTGAAAAACTGGGATTAAATCAAATTTTTTTTCCAAGATTTTGCAATAGAGATCAATTCACGATGGCAGTGGCTGCTGGCATCCATAGAACCATGGAGCAGCTCCAAGGAGCCTGAGAGACCCATGGAGTCTGTATTCTGGTGGCAAGAGAGTCTGATGCTAAGCCAGGAACTGTGTCCTACACTTCTATGGAGTTGTGTTTGCTACTGACAAACAAGCATTGCTAACTATTCTCTCTTCAGTGTCAGAGATGAGGTGTCCAGGCATACTTCCCCATGGTACATGCTGCTCTTAGAGAGAATGAACTATGAAGTGCATATCTATCTTCTTTTCCACTGCAAATTATAGCACAGTGTATCTATTGTTCAAAGGCTGAAACTCCTGAGACTTGATGCTCAGGACAAGTTTACAGACCAGGACTGCCTGTGGTAGGTTTCACTGGGATAAAGACATACTTGAGATTGGGGCTCAGGGCTATACAGGAAATAAGACTTAGAGGACTTAAAAAATTGACTCTTAAACAGCCTAATATTGTTCCTCTCCTTAATGAAGAATAACTGTAGAACTCTATGTGCAACCAGCATGTATTGTCATTTAACGTTTATTATGTCACAATCTTGTAATGGAAAACTTATTTGAAAGACAAAATTTTAGAACATACAACAAATATATCTTCTTAGCATTTTCAAAATTATTACTTTCTTTCAAAAAAGAATATAATTCTCACTGGGCAGTGATGGTACATGCCTTTAATCCCAGTACTCAGGAGGCAGAGGCTCTGTAAATTCAAGGCCAGCCTGGTCTACTGAGTGAGGTCCTGACAGGCACCAAAGCTACACAGAGAAACCCTATCTCAAAAAACAAACAAAAAGTTATAATTCTGTGTATAAGATTTGATTCTTGTGTTAATATTCATGTAATTAAAACTTCCAAAATGCATGTTCAGTATGGATGATATTAACTCTTACTGAAAATATCATTACATTTGTAAAGTGCTTAACATCCCCCAGGAGAATTCAGACTTATAGCATGCCTATTTTTCTTCATGTGCTCTCTGGTTTAGTCTTACTGTGATTGCTATTTTAACAAAACCTTGTTAAGAACAGGGGTGATGCAATACTGATTTTTATAGCAGAATTTTATTAGAAACTGGAAATATCTTTCAAATTAGCAACGCTCTGAAGTTAAAATTAAAAGAAAACTTTGAGCAAGGTGCATTATTTAAATGTTAGAAAATGTAGAAAAACTAATGTGGCCATGTAGTAAAAACAAATTAATAGGAAATGATGTCAAATCTCATAAAAATTACCTTAGAGATGAGACACTAATGAAACTCATGATTTTTTTCTTTACCAGAAACAAGTAGCTGAACAGCACATGAATGAAGAATGTTGTATCTGTTCCTAAAACATTCTGAGATGTAATGCACCTTAGGATGTCATCAAAACACCAGAAACAGCTTCAGACAGTGATCTCTTTCTGTTTCTTTTCATTCTCCCGGAATCCTCCCTTCACCTGCCCACCACATCCCCACTGTTAATTGTGTCCACACTGTTCACATGATGTACAAGGAGCACAATGTAGGAATTTTCCCACTTGTATTCTAAGAAACAACTCAGCAAAGGGGCTATGAGTTTGCTTCTTTTCAAGCCGAAGAACTAAGCCCACTTCTTTTCCAAAATAACTGTCTAAGTGAAAGTAGACAGACTCAGGGTCATAATATTTTACAGTTATCAAAAAATTATGAACCATTAGTAAATCATGATATACCCTGTTATCATGTCTAATATCTCTTGATAACCAGTCTTTTGTTGGTGGAGGCTGCTAGTTCATTTACCAGTCACCCAGACCTGAAATAATCATACAGAAACTATATTATTTGCAATGCTGCTTGGTCAATACTCTAGAGTATTCCTAGCAAGCTCTTACATCTTAAGTTTACCCATTTCTAACAATCTTTGTATCACCACGTGTTTGTGACCTACTGGTAAGGTTCTATCCCGTGTATGGTGTCTATTTCCTGTGGCAGCTACATGGCTTCTCTTTGACTCTGCCTACTCTCTCTCTTGTTTCTGCCTGGAATTTTTGCCTTGCCCTAGTCTATGCTGCAATAGGCCCCAAACAGCTTCTTTATTGACTAATGTTATTCACAGCATACAGAGGGGAAACCCACATCAGTCTTTAATAAAATTTGCTCAAATTGCATTTATTTACTTATTCTGTGTCTTTTTGTATATATGTACATAGGTAGCACAACATACATATGCAGCTAAAAGAACAACTTGATGTAGTCAGTCCTTTCTCACCACTGTATGGGTGGTAGAGGTGAAATTCAGGCTTTCAGGCTTGGCAGAAACTCATCCCTGACAAACTAAAACATTCCTGAAGTTCACATTGAATCTTAGAATTATTCTATTAATATCCTGAAGTTCATATTAAATCCTAGAATTATCAGGCCCCTTATAGTTGCGCACAGGTAGCAGCCACAAGAGGAAGTCTCACTTGCCTTCTTCTGCCACATCCATCATTACAAAAGACTCTCAACATGGGTAAAGGACCACTGCTGCTTGTCTCTCCAGGTGTTACTAGTGACTTCTAGTGCAATAGATACCAAAGACCAGAGAGGCAAGTGTTGTGCCACTCAGACCCAATGTGGCAGTTGTTGCAAGGAGAGGGTTGCTTGTTTGTCCCAGCCACCCAGAACTGAAATAATCACACAGAAACTATATTAATTAAGCCACTGTTTGGCCCATTGGCTCTAACTTCTTATTGGCTAACTCTTACATCTTAGTTTAACCCATTTCTATTAATCTGTGTATCACCACGTGGCAGTGGTTTACCAGCTGTTTTGGCAGTATGTCTTATTCTGGCACCAGATCCATGGTGTCTCCCTCTAACTTCACCCCTCTTCCTCCCAGCATTCATTACAGTCTTCCCCACCTACCTAAGTTCTGCTCTATCAAGAGGCCAAGGCAGTTTCTTCATTAATGGTAATCACAGATGGGACTCCCACATCAGGCAGTAAGTCAGGGGTATGGGAAACTCTCTACCTCAAGATACATCTATACTACTCTTGGGATTATACACAAAGGATGCTTAATCCTACCACAGACTGATATTAGGGAGGCAGCATGGATCTGGCTCCAATCAACCATGTTCAATGATAGTCTATCCATAATAGCCAGAATTGGAAACAACCTATATGTCTCTCAACTGAAAAATGAATAAAGAAAATGTGTTGCATTTAATAAAATAAAGTATTATTAAGCCATGAAAGAGAAATAAAATCATGAAATTCACAGGTAAATTGATTTAACTAGGACAAAAATCGTCTTCAGTGAGGTATTCCAGAACTAGAAAGACAAATAAAACATGAATTATCTTATATGCAGATATTACCAGTTAAGCTAATCATAAGCAAGCAACAATCCATATGATCACACATGTTAAGTATAGAGTAAGGGAAAGGGGATGGGAGTCCAGGTAGATCTCCCTAGGAAAGGGGAATGGAATAGTTATGGATGGATAGTGGAGGCTGTTAGTAAAGGGTAAAGTGGAGAGGATGAAGGAAGAGAAGACAAAGAGGGATACAGGAGATAGCTGGCATTAAGCCACCTGAGGCAAGTATAGAGAGCTACCACAGAAGAAGGTTCCTTAAACACATACATCTATGAACATGATCTACATGAAATCACCAAACTTTTGGGTGACAGAGCTCCAAGTGGACGTCTCTTGTCACCAAAGGATGTTTTCAGTAGCAGGACTGGGTAGGTCTAATTGAGCTGTTAGCCAAAGTGGTTCTTGTGAATTGTCAAACATCTGAGGCTGTTGCCAAGACTATAGGTTGCCATTCACAAACAGACAGCAAGGCCTCAACTGCTGAAGACAACATACAATTCATTGAATGTGGAGAAGTCAAACTGATGCCTACATAAAGACTTCATACCTATATTCTAGCATCTTTGGTATAATAATGTATTATTCCAAAGGAGAAGAATAAACAAAAACACAGCCATGAACCCCTTCTTCTACAATGTTGTGATCTAGCTGCACTCACTCCCCATGACCGACAGCAGAACTTCCTTGTGGTCTGTAACTTACAAGGATGTTTGTGTTCTTTCTGGCTGGTGGTTTTCCACAGAAGCAGTAGAGGTATAAAAGACTTTAGCTTGGGGCAAAATAAAGCCTGCTGTTCTTCCACCTGAAAAGAAGCCTCTGTGTCTCAATCCCAGGCCTCACTCGCTGCGGCACTACAATGGTGTTCTGGCTGCAATATATGCTTAGTGCAATAGTGTTACAAAGCTTGTGGGAGTAACCAACCAATATCTTATTGGACTTAAGGCCCACTCCACAACATGGAACCCATACTGGGCACTGATTGGACAAGCAAGAAACTGAGACTAGATGGCCCAGAGACCTTGAATGGAACCAAATAATACAGCTCTAAACAAAACAAAGCCTGTAGCAATAAAATGACTCCTAATGACATTCCAAATTCAAAGATATCTATGTCATATGTATGACATACTCATAGAAAAGTTCTCAGTAATCATCAAAGAGACTTTCCCTCAGCAGAAAATAGGTTTAGATGCAGAGACCTAATGCCAGACATTATGCAGAGAGTGAGAAAACTGGAATACTTAGCCTAGGGCAGATATCTCCACAAAAATACCTTCATTCAGACCTAAGGGGGCTGCATGAAAGAGGAGGCAGATAGAATGTGGGATCCAGAGGAGATGGAGGAAACCAAGACTACAGGCCCTCTAAATCAAGAGGATGAATGCACATATGAGCTTACAGGGACTGTAGCAGCATATACGGAGCCTACATGGATCTACATTAAGTGGGGTCCTAGCACTGGAAGAAAATTTGGACAAATACTCCTATCCCTGTCCCAGAACCTTTCTCCAATTGATAACTACTTGTAAATGAAAACTTTGTAGTCTCAAAGAGAGTCTCATTAGGAAAATAAACAGTCCTTAAGGGTAGGCTGGCAGGCCAAGCAGTAGAGAGTCAACAGAATAAGAGCTCAGCTTCATTGTTGGAGGTTCCTTGTCTCGTAATGTCATGTCAGCAATTTTCCTTAAATACAAACAAAAACTCTATCTTACTTTATATTTTTATTTTACTGATAAATATTTTTTCTCTCTTTCTACTCTACAGTTCCTTTGCATATACAGCTTCCATTGTGTGTTTGCATGTGATTTCTGAGTTTGAGAAAAAGTGGTCTGCATCTACATCTGGTTCTTGTGCCTTTTCTCAGGCTCTTTTCCTTCCATTTGTGTTGTGGTTTTTTTATTTTAGTGTGTTAGTTTTACCTTATTATATTATATTTTATTACTATCCCTTCGACATCTGTTGGTTTTCTAATGAGAGACAGAAAGGGGTGGATCTGAATTGGAGGGGAAGCAAAGAAGAGGGCACTATGATCAGGACACCTTGTATGTGGGGAAAAATCTATTTCTAATAAAAATAAATATGAAGAAAAAATTTAAATTAATAAAGATTAAAATAAAGGCCAGAGAATCAAAGACTGCCATATGCTGGGATGTAAAGCCAGAGGAGTTCCAAAGAGTCTCTCTAATGAGGGACAGCCAAACTGAACCAGGACTTGGTAGGATCTTCCTCTGCAATCCATGGAGAGCATGCCATGTGGAGGTCCTCCTTTCTTTCTGATCTCCTGCCTGAGCAATATGGACATAACCAAATGTGAAGGGATATGGTACCTTAAAAGTAAAAACTCACTGTGTATTCTAAAGAATGTTGAGGTAGGAGCCTTAGAATAAATGGTTTCCTAGCTCTAAAATTGATTTTCCCCAAAATGTGTAACAATAGAGAATATAACTCAAAGAAAACGCATTAGTTCTCTAATTTTATTTATAATTTATTCTATGTATTTATTTACATTCAAAAAAGGTCACATTCTATGCGCTCTTGGCTTAGAATTCACTATGTGGCATATATTGACCTCAAACTCATGGTAATCCCTACGCCTCAGATTCCTAAGTGCTGAGATTGTAGGTGTGAGGCAACATCTATGCCTTTTTTTATCTTAGATGATAAAAAAATAATTTTTAAAATTTAAATGTAAATTTCTTCAAGTTTCTATCACCATTTGTATTCAATAACTTAATAGGAGAAATGTATACTCTAATTCCCAAAATCATTTTATGTCTGTTTTTATTTTACCAACATGTTTAGAGTAAAATATTTAGAATTTGTTAGGAAGAAAAAAAAACTTTATCTAATCACCTAAAGGCAAACTTAAATGCTGTAATATATTTTATGAACCCAACATGATTACAAATGTTTAAATAAGTAATATCTGATAACATTAGAAAGGGCATTTTCAAATTATGTGTAGCACCTAGAATTGGTTTGGAGACTATTAACACCAATCACAATCCAACCAGCAGCCAACATTAGCTGAGAACCCTCATTTGCAGTTCACACTGAACCACACTATCCTTGAATGTCCTCAGGAGACCTGCATCATGCAACTGGAAGTAAGGAGCATAGAGTCAAGGAGAGACCATGGCTTCTGAGGAGCATTTCATCTAACAATAGGCCATTCCAGATAATCCCAGCATTTCCCAGTTTCTTAAAATATTTGAGCAACATAAATTTTTCAGCATTATTCTTTAGCTGCCTTTAAAGAAAGCTCTCACCTTTCTCACCCATGGCAGAACCTTTTGGAATAGAATAGCACAAAAATATATTATATCAGAACAGTAAGAAAAACAAGATGTTTTCATTTCATGCATTTGTAATGCATATCTCAAAGGAAATGTTTGAAGGATGTAAGTGCAGCTAAAAGCATTATTTTCTGTTATCCCTCTTCCACTAGGTATCTTTTTTCTTACACATAATGACTTTTCTTCTTTTTCTCACTTTTATCTTTAGTTTCTTTAATATGAAACATTTTGAGTATAATGCAAATTGATAAACTTTAGCTGAAAAAATATTCCTCCAGAAGTATATTTAGCATTTATGTTTATATTTTAGTATTTTAGTAATGTATTTACTTTCAATTTTAGACATATATTGTGTAGCTAATGAAAATCAACAGAAGCCCCCACATACAGAAGCTCACATGTGATTGATATTTTCTTCCTTAAGTCTGAAACCATGTAGGCAGAGACTGCTCATTATTTTCCTGGCTGCCCAAATGCAAATAATCACACAGAAACTATATCAATTACAACGTTGTTTAGCCAATGCTTAGGCATATTTCTATCTAACTCTTACATCTTAACCCATTTCTATTAATCTGTATATCATCACGAGACTGTGACCTACCAGCAGGGTTTTGGCTGGCAGCTGGCATCGTTCTCCTTGGGCACCTACATGGCGTCTCCCTGACTCTTCCTACACTCTTTAATCTTTATTCAGATTTCCTGCCTGGTTTTGCTCTGCTAAGCCACTGGCCAAAATAGCTTCTTTAATAACCAATGGTAATAAAACATATTCATAGCATATGGAGTGGAATCCCACATCAAAACCAGGTTTTCCTATTAGCCTGAGAGAATCCTGGGTTGGAACAACATGACCTCAGGCAATAACTCAACTTGGTCAACATCCTGCCTTTAAGTGTTAGCTCTGGGCACTCAGATCAGGATGGCTTTGATGGCTGCATGGTCCCTGGACACCAAGAAGGCCACAGGATGTGGCCCATACTCCCAGGCTTCATGTGGCCTTTGGTGGCATCTTGGAGACTCTGCCATCAACATAGACCTCAGCTGTAGTAGAACCACAGACCCAGACATAACTGTTGACAGCAGCCTAGGCCTGGCTGACATCATGACCCCAGGTGATGGCAAAGTCCACCCTCAGTGGCAACATGGTTTTCAAACCTGCTAATCCCACTGGAGTCAACATTGAACAGACTTCTAATCTTAAATTTCAAACTGTCATGGCAGTAACAAACCATGAAGGGGATGGTCTGAAGAAAAGTTAAATTTGCAGGTTGGATCTTATGAGCTTAAAAATGAAAATTATAAAATGTTTCATTAGATTGTCTTGGTCACTGTAAGGAATAGAACCAAACCATAGCTTGTCTCTCTTCAAGTCTTCAAACCATACATGAGAAAATTACAGGAACAAGAACTGACATAGGGTCAGCAACAGTGGGCAGTACAGAAGGCAATCTGTGCCCTGCAGTGATGTTTCATCTGTAATTTAATGAATCAAGTTTGCCTGAAGATCAGAGAGTAAAACAGCTGTACTGATCAGCCTTACAGACCAGGCAGTGGTGACAAACATCTTAAATCCAAGGAACCACATTAGTTTGCCACAGCAACCGGGTGGTAGGAGTGCACACCTTTAATCCCAGCCTTAGAGAGGAATATGAAACAGGAGGAGACAGCTCTCAGACACAGCCTCATTCTGAGATTCCTGCAGGCAGGATCGCCATTTCAGACTGAGGTAGAGGTAAGGGCCAGAGGCTGGCTGTTTTGCTTTTCTGACCTTCAGGTTGAACCCCAATTTCTGTCTCTGGGTTTTTATTAGTTGTGCTGCAGTACCCAGCAGTAATAACCTCAAATTCTAATGGGTAAACTGATAATACATGAAGTAGCTGAAGACTCTTTTCAATGAACACTTCTTTGAAGCAAGAAATAAATAAAGAAACAGATTACATAGCATGTCACAATAAATCAATACTATTTAATTCTTGGACAGCTTACAATAGTAAATCTTTATCTATGGATAATTTCTGTAAGGATTTATTTTTGTGTATGTTTCTTGCCTGCATGTCTGTCTCTGTACCACATGTGTACAGCACCTATGGAGGCCAGAAGAGAACATTGTATTCTTTGGATCTAGAATTACAGTTGGTTGTGAGTGAGCTGTTGGGTGCTGAGAACCAATGTTGGGGGAGGTTGCTCAATTGTTCCCAGATGCTTGACCCAAAATAATTACACAAAACTGTATCAATCAAACACTGCTTGGTCAATGACTCTAGAATATTCTGAGCAAGTCTTACATCTAAAATTAACCCATTCCTATTATTTATATTTTACCATGAGGCTTGTGGCCTACTAGCAAGGCTGGCTAGCAACTCTCGTCTTTCTCCTCTGGCAGCTACATGGCTTCTCCCTGACTCTGCCTACTGTCTCTCTATGTCTCTTTCAGCCTGGCTTTACTCTTTTAAGCCATTGGCCAAAAGCAACTTCTTTATTAACCAATGGCAATAAACATATTCACAGCATTCATCACCTCCCACATCACAGAGGGGAAATGGTGTGGGAAGTCCTTCTGTATATGTGTTGCTTTTATTGGTTAATGAATAAAGCTATCTCAGCCAGTGGCTTAGCAGAATAAAGCTAAGTGAGAAAACTAAACTGAATGCTGAGAGAAAGAAGGTAGAGTCAGTGAGATGCCATGTAGCTGCCCTCAGGAGACAGATGCTTCTGCTGGAGCCTACCATAAACTTGCTGGTAAGCCACAACCAAATGGCAATACACAGATTCATAGAAATGGGTTAAATTAAGATATAAGAGTTAGCCAGAAATACACTTAAGTTATTGGCCAAACAGTATTGCAAATACTATAGTTTCTGTGTGATTATTTCAGGTTGATATGGCTGAGAATGAACAAATAGTATGTGACAACAAACCAAACCCAGACTCTCTGCAAGAGCAGTGAGAGATCTTAATTTTTGAGCCATCTCTCTGGGACCTGGAAAATTACATTAAATAACACAAATTATCAAATAAAAATATACAGAATAGTTGAATGGATACAAATATAATATTAAATTATATGTTGCAATGAAGAGAGAGATGTGATGAACCTATATAGGTAGGAAAGGAATTATGGGAAATAAAACCCATTTAGATTGTCACTAAGGAAAATTGGGATGTATTTACGTATAGCATGCAAAAAAACACTTTAAAGCAAAAATGCAAAAAGATAATGCAGAAAACAACAAGAACTAATGAAGTGGCCTCATGGATTACAGTTGAAGATGTTAATAAAACTAAGAGCATTTTTAAAAAAATAAAATTTCAAACATTTCAGGAAAAAAAGAAAGGAAAAGACAAAAATAGAAATGAAGACAAATGATGACCCCGATATGCAAAGATTCAAGAGAGATGATTGTCAACACAAAAAAATCAAACAGGAAAGCCTAGAGGGAATGGATAATCTTTCAATATTCATAGATAAGAAACAGAATATCCCAACAGACACAGAATTGATGCAAGCACTGATTAGTTATCTGCTACAAACTGGAGGTGGAATGTCCACATCTCACAGGTGCACAGGCTTTGCCTCCGGGCTGATGCTCTTAGAAAGTTCAACGGGGCTTGAGGAGCTGAGGCCTTGGTGAAGACTCTTAGATTGTGAGGACTCAAGATCTGTTCAAAGGGTCCAGTGAGACCCCAGCCTATCACTCGTCTTCCTGGCTCATGAGATGAACATTTTTTTCTTACCATGTAATCCTGCCAAAATGTACTGTACACACCATAGCCCCCAATCCTGGTTATAATTAATCTTGGACTAGGATTGCCAAAAAATATGGGCCAAGTTAAACTTTGTTTCTTTATAAGTTTTTCACACCAAGAATTTCACTGTAGTAAGCAGAACTTGACAATGACACATAGCAATGAAGAACATCCCAGGATATACTGATACCACTGTTTTATTGTATGATGAGCTTTTAGAACAACTAACACAAATCTTTTTAAATTTCTTTAAAATTCTGAAAAATTAATATCACTTTAAATTTTTTAAGGTATAATTACCCTGAATCAAATGAGGTAAAGTTTACATGGAAAAAAAATTACAGGCAACCAGTATCCTCAGTCAACACTCTGAGTATAATAGCAGCAAACAGAATCTAGGACCCCATTAAATTGGTTGTGAACTGTCATCAAGTGGAACTTATCCGTGAGTTGTAAAACTCTTCAATATCTGCAAACCCTTAAGAGAAAGATCATGCCCATAATGTGGAATGAAAATTATGGGGTCAACTCCATGAAAATGGAAGCACATGATAAAAGTCTATGCCTTTTGAAGTTAAAAGTTTAGGTAAAAATGAAATGCACCTTGCTTTACTGAAGATCGTATCTAGCAAGTCTGAAAGTACCATTGTCAGCGCTGAAAAGGTGACAAGCTGAGAGCAGGAACATAGACATACTCTCTTAAAACTTCTCTTGGACAAAGTTGTAGGATTCAAGTCAGAACAACCAGGCCACAGGAAGAAATAACAAACATAAATTGGGAAGGAAGAAATTAGTTATTCATGTTCTGTTAGATTCTAGTTAACAGCAAGAAGTCCATTTTGTTCCACTTTTTTCTACTTTGAGTTGTTATCTACAACATTCTGAGGCTGGTTTACACCCCCACCCACTTTCATAGGTATCTAGAATGGGTCCAAACCATAAACACTTTATCCTCTTCTGAGTCATTAGCCCAGTTCGGACTCTGGACTATCAAACCTCACAACTCCCGCAGGGGCTAGAGTACCACTATGGAAGGTCCCTAACTGCTGCATCTCCCTGCATTACATTAAGATTCAATGGGACCTGGGAACTGTCTTTTTGTTCTTTTTTTCCCGTTTAAAACTGGCTGCTGCCCCTGCCTCAGTAATGCCAGATCCCTGCCTCCTCACTGATAACAGTTGTTCTAAATAATTTTTTTGGCATGCCCAAACCCAGTCTTTGTGATGGATTATTCCAGATTTTTAGACCCTAACATTTAAAGACAGTATGTCATACACACACATGTGAGGTGGGGAAGGAAAAGAGGAAGAGGGAAAGAGAAAGAGAGAAATGAGAGAGAGATGGGGTGAAGAGAGAGGAAGATAAAGCACCAAAGTCTGTTATACTTAGGAAGTAAATGCAACAAAGTTGCAGGTCATGAAATCAGCACATGCAAATCAATAGCCAATAATGAACTACATGAATAAGAAATTGCACACACACACAACATACACACACATGCACACACAAATGCAAACACACATGCACATAAATTTTCGCTTGCAAAAATTCTAGAAAGAAGTTGTGAATAAATTTAAACAAACTGTGAAAGATACATGCACAGAGGCTATGAAACATGAATCTAAGAAACAGAAGATGGTACAAACAGACAAAATAATTCATTCTTATCAACATAATTAATATTATAAAAATAGCAAGTGTATCTTCAATGAAATGCTGATTCAAATAAGTCACTTAAAATTCCAATTGTCATTTTTCACACAAACACTGAACAGAAATCAAGTCCATATGGGATCATAAAATACCCAGCCAATGTAATCAGAAGCAAGAACAAACCTAGATGACATGCTAGCCCTTGCCTGTGGTCCCAGCACTCAGGAATCTGAATTAGAAGAACTGGAAGTTGGAGGGCAGTCTGGACTATGGGGAGAAATTGACCCCATAAAGGAGAGCAATTAATTAATGACAAAAGGTAAAAGCAAAAAAAAATCAAGAGACATCACAATCCATAACTTCAAACAAAATTTCAAAAAGGAAGAAAGAGAAAGGAAGGAAGGAAGGAAGGAAGGAAGGAAGGAAGAGAGAGAGAGAGAGAGAGA
>LOJH01009224.1:1005-29690 GCA_001685095.1 Ellobius talpinus
GGGATTGGGGTGGGAGTCGTGGTAGTGGTTGTGGTTGTAGTTGTATCAGTTCCGTCAGGAGTCTTGTTGGTGAAACTGCTGGTCATACAGAGCTTGCTGGTGTCCAACGTGGACTTGCTGATGTCCAGCGTGGATTTGCTGAAGTCCAGCGTGGACTTGCTGGTGTCCAGCGTGGACTTGCTGATATCCAGTGTGGACTTGCTGAAGTCCAGCGTGGACTTGCTGGTGTCCAGCGTGGACTTGCTGATATCCAGTGTGGACTTGCTGAAGTCCAGCGCGGACTTGCTGATATCCAGTGCAGACTTGCTGAAGTCCAGCGTGGACTTGCTGATATCCAGTGCGGACTTGCTGAAGTCCATTGTGGACTTGCTGGTGTCCAGCGTGGACTTGCTGAAGTCCATCATGGACTTGCTAGTGTCCAGTGTGGACTTGCTGAAGTCCAGTGTGGATTTGCTGAAGGGAGACATGGGTGAGTGCATGCTGGAAAAGCCATTGGAGCTGCAGCTGAGTGCTGCCAGGTCCAGTGCCTTGCCCCCTGTGATGATGGGGATGTTGAGGGACAGCTTCCGTCGGCGGCTTGGAGATGATGTATTCATAGACAAGGGTGGTGGTGAGGAGAACTTGCGCATGGCACGAGGTGACTTGGGGGGCTCTCCATATAGAAGCTTGTTGTTCTGGCCACTGGCAAACAGGAGCTCCAGTGACCTGTGGGGAGGGAAGGCAGGAAGGAGAAAGAACTGTTGGTGTAGGCTTGCCCACCTGGCCTGCTTCCTACAGGGCTCAGGGGGACTGACAGCAGTGTCTCCCTTATGTACATGATCCCTGATGCTAGGAGTAGGTCCCTGCTGTGGGAACTCCTTCAGCCAATGGCCTTTAAGATTACAGCCCACTTGGGTGTGATTTGTTATAATATAAATGCAGCCATAAAGCTCGCCCCCCCCAATTCGGTTCCTGTTCCCCATTCATGCACAGGACTGTGATCTGTGAGTGTGTATCCCTGAATAAAGAGCCCTTTATTATACTCAATTCTGAGCTAGTGTGGGATTACTTTATAACATTCATCTTCAGGTCCCTGCACAGGGTTGTGATTAAAGGGCTTTGGGACAAGTGTCTATATCCACAGGGTTTGAGTAGGCTGGACGATTGGTGGTGGTGGGGTACTTCTATCTGATGTTGCTACCTCTGCCTCCTTCCTGAGGTACTAAGCCTCCTGACGGTGGCTTTTGTAGAGCCTTTATCCGTCCACACGAGGTTGCTCTTACCTGCAAGTTCTGCCCTTGTCCATGCAGTGGTCCTAAGGGATGCTTTGTGGCCGAGGAAGCAGAGGCTTAGGGAAAGGCAGTGACTCATCTAATGCCTCTGGCTTTAAACCCAGTGTCTACACCATGGCACCTGAGAGGTTTTGTATATCCACTGGGTTTCAAGGGGGTGAAAGTGCAGTGCCTTAGGAATTCCAAGGCCAGGCCTGCATTGAAGGCCATCTCAGTCAGACTTGTGGAAAGTCTCTTGGCCTTTCTGGGCCCTACCTTATGCACTGGAGAGGTGAGCTTCAGTGAAGAAGGCATAGAAAGATGGCCTCAAAGCCAAGGTGGCTAAAGGATCCTGTCCACTGCGGCTTGTACCTTGAACATACTGTAAAGGACTCCCCTTCTCTTCAAAGCAAGATGGGTATACATAGAGCAGGGTTACCTTCCTGCCATCTCTCTTCCTTCCATCCTTCCATCTTTCTGTAAAGGCCAGGTCTCTAAGGCCTCTGGACTTTGGGGAAGGGAGGGAGAGCAGAGTGATCCCTCCCTAGAGAATGGAGTCCTCCCAAACAGACCTCTAACAGGTTGTATGACTGAGGATGAACTGGTGCTTCTGCTTTTCCAACTCATAGCTTCAGAGCCTTGGGGTTATAGGCTTGTAACACCATGTCCAATTTCCTTTGGAAAAAGGAAATTTTTCCTTTTGGAATGTACTCCCTCTGTGGTCTGGGAATGCTGTGTGCCACCTCACCTTGCTTTGGGTCAGCCTCTTCTCCTGGGATCTCTTTGGCCTGGAAGATCTGTGGGTTTGGGAGGGGGTGCACTTACTAGGGAATGGTGCTGATGGGATTCCTTTAAAAATATTTTCACATATAATTGGATAATGTATTTGTGTTTGTATGTGTGTGTGAGCATTGTGTGAGCGTGTGTGTGTGCATGTGCCTATGTGTGTGTATGTCTGGGGATGTTCAGGTCATAGAGTGAACGTGGAAGTCAGAGGACATCTTGCAGGAGTGAGTTCCCTCCTTCCACCATGCTGGTTCCAGTTGAGCTTAGGTTGTCAGGCTTGGCAGCGGGTACCTTTACCCACTAAGTCATCTTGCCAGAACCCAGGGATTCTCGTAGATGGTGATGGCACGGGGCATGTATGCACCTGGCAGGGATGGCACTGATGGGTTTCTTGTAGATGGTGATTAGCTTGTCTAGGACCACCACAGCAGTGGTGAAGACACGGTAGGAATGCAGGAAGGTGTTGAGGAAGTCGATACTCAGGAAGCGGAGGTCTGTCAGCCGCTCCAGCAGCCGGTCCACACTGGCGTACCGGATCTGCAGCACTTTGCAGGAATTCATGGTTTTGCTGAAGCGGATGTCAACATCATCACAATATAGGGAGGCATCGGACCTGTGAAGGGAGGGAGCAGGAAGAGGTGACATGTGCACAGATGTCAACATCATCACGATATAGGGAAGCATTGGTCCTGAAGACCAAGGGAGCAGGAAAAGATGATGTATGTTTAAGGTTGTTTGGGCCCATGGCATCTCTTCACCAGACGAGGTCTGGGGCTACCTACCCCCAGGGCACCCTGCACCTCCCAGTCAGAAACAGTTGTACTAAAAGGTCATGGGAGACTTCAGAAGGCTAACACCCAGAAACAGCTGTAACTCTTTCCCCCAGGTTTCTAAAACCCTTCAGTATACAGCACCAACCCCCAAAAGTACTGGAAAAATATAACAAGCTTTTAAAAATGTGTTTCCAAATTCCCAGCACACAAGAATTCTATTCACATAAAATATGCATATTTATGTTTACAGTGGCATTGTTCATAATAGAGCAGATTGGAAACAACCCCGGGATGTCTACCAGCAGATGAATGGACAAATAAAATACAGTGTGATGTTACTCAGCCATGAAAAGAAATGAAATACCGACACACACACTACAACATGGATAAGCCCTGAAGACATTATGCTAACTGAAACAGGCCATTCACACTATTGTTCCATTTATAGAAAGGCACAGTAGGACAAATCAGTAACAGGAAGCAGTCTGGTGAATGTCAGGTGCTGGGTGGGTGCATTGGGACCGACTGTCCACATGTTTACCATCTCTTTCCTTGCTGAGTGGTAACGGTAGTGTCTTAGAAGAAGGAGCTTTACAACATAGTGAGTACTCTTAAATCTACAGACTTGTACATTTTAAAGTAGAGAAATTTATGCTGTATAAATTATCTCAATTAAAAAAAGCAAATCAGGCCAGGTGAGGTGGTGCACACTTTAATATCAGCACTTGGGAAGAAGTGAGGCAGATCTCTCTGAATTCAAGGCCAGCCTGGTCTACATAGTAAGTTTTAGACCAATCAGGGCTACATAGTGGAAAAAAAAGGTAATACAGGGTGGGGGAAAAGATAAAAGGGAAATTCCAGTGTTCTGAGTGAAGAGAAACTAGGAGATCAGATGTTGTTTGGGCTGCCTCGAGGTGTCTATGGAGTTTGGAGACTGGTTTGTCTCTAGGTTTTTCACAGAAACCTGGTCTACTGGATGGGAAGCTAGATGACATCATTGTGTCAATTTGGGACCTATGAAGGGTATGCATTTCAGAGAAGGACAGTGAGGGAAAAGCCTGTCCTCCAGCAGAAGGGGATGGCAGGTCTTTCTATCCTGGTCTTGAAGTCCAGTATACTACTGTTGTGATCTCTGCTCTTCAGACTAAGTGCAAAGTGGTGTCCCAGATGTAATACCCCGGGGACACTCAATCGAAGAACTACGAAGCCTTTCTAGAAAGATACCTTTCCACCATGCTCTATGTAGTCATAGGTAAGTCCTCAGTGACAGTTCCAAATGGAGAACCAAGCAAGGACTTAAGCCCCTCAAGATAACAGCTGAGTGTAATGCCCCCCATATGTTTTTCCTCTTCCCTTCCCCATCTCTTCCCTTTCTAGTTTGGGCAGTGTTGCCTTGTGTAGAGTTTAAAATCCTTCTTTCTCAAGTGCTGAGGTGACAGTTGTGTGCCATGCTTGGCTCCACCCCTCCCCCTTTTTTTAACTAAATGTGAAAATTCTACCTTTGGCTACAAACTAACCAGCAGTCATTTTAAAACCTGGTGGCCTAGAAAGTCTTCAGTGCAGTTGGCCTATTGAGACCTCCCTTCTCATAGCTCCCAAAACTATTACTGATGATGCTGGCTTTGTGAAGCCTCTCATCATGAACTTCCAACTTACAGGCCAGTGTGAGTGGGAAGTTCAGGAGTGTGTGTCTCTTCCATTTCCCTAGCTTCTGTAGCATAGGCCATTCCACCTTGACCTCACCTTGGTCACTCCTTGAGCATTAGTATCAGCCAGACTTTCAACCCGCTGATGGAAAAAGAAGCCTTCAGCGCCTGTCCGGTAGCCCGAGTTGGACTCACTGATGCCTTTGCCTCTGGCCAAGATTATCACTGTATCGGTGGGAATCTGTCCCAGGCAAGACCTACACATGGCCTTTTCTAGGACATTCCAAACTCCTCTCTGGGCTGCCAGGATGTGAGGATAAGAGTCGTCGCCCAGGCTACAGGGGCTAGAGAACTGAGGAAGGAGCTGTGCATCGAAACTATGAACCCAGCATCAATGGTGTCTTCTGGGCTTGGTGGGAATCAACAGCCCCAAAGGCTGTTGTACCCTGCGGTGCTAGCTGGATGCTGAACCACATCAGACTCACTTTAATGGTAACAGGGTGGGCGAATATTGAAGCTTAAGCAATGACTCTGAAGCTGTGTTTTGTTGTTCATAATCATTTTTCTTTTCTAACTTTGACAACTGAAAAATCTGAAAGTGAGATGTAGTCTTCACTTGATTTTCCTTCCTTCCTTATTTTCATTGGCCTGTGTTCCCTATATACTGGAGGCGATATACCTGCATTCCCTATACACTGGAGGCCATGTGCCTGTGTTCCCTATACACTGGAGGCTGTATGCCTGTGTTCCCTATATACTGGAGGCCGTACACCTGCATTCCCTATACACTAGAGGCTGTACGCCTGTGTTCCCTATACATTGGAGGCTGTATGCCTGTGTTCCCTATATACTGGAGGCCGTACACCTGCATTCCATATACACTGGAGGCCGTGTGCCTGTGTTCCCTATACACTGGAGTCTGTAATGCCTGCATTCCCTATACACTGGAGGCTGAATCTTTGTAGTTGTTTTCACTGGCAGCTAGTAGCTGTCTTAGACCTCTTGTGTTTCTGGTGGGCTGTTACTAGAGGAGTGTATAAATAAACAAATAAATATAAGCTCTTATCAAAAGGATAAGCTTGAAAATCTTATCATAATGAAGTCCCAGAGCAAAAAGTATGTACAGAAATAGGAGTTCCGCCTTTCCTGACCGCTGAGGGGAGAACAGGCTTATACCAGCAATGGTTACTTACTGTGACAGCAGTGACTTAAGGGAAGAGAAATATTCAGGCCACCACAGGCTAGGGACTGGGGCATGAGTCATGGCACTGCTGGCTTACATCTGCATGAATCCAGAAGCGGAGTCTGGCTACAACTCACAGGCTCTTTTGCCCTCTAGGTATTCATTTCCTCCATCTGGGTTCAGGCCTTTAAAGGCTCTGCAGTTTCTCAGAATAGTGTTACCAGTGGGGCACTAAGTATTGAAACACATGAAATAATGGGGGACACCACATTCAAATCATAACAGCATCCTTGGGGCCAGTGTGAAGGACACAGCTTGATGCCAGCTCGGCTCTTATTTCCTAGACAACACCTATTCTTCACTTCTCAGTCTCCTCATTTGTGAACTGGAAAAAAGGCCTTCCACAAAGCTTTCTCCAGAGTGGAATGGATGAACCAATTAAGAGGCCTAGCACGGTATGTGGAACACAGGAAGCTGTAAGGGAGCCCTGGCTCTTAATTCACTGGCTCTGCAGAGGGTGTTTCCCACTCCAGGATACAGAGTGAGCTCTGAGGAACTGAGCAATGGACTCATTTTCTCATATATACCAGTTCTAAGGCAATTTTTTTTGAGAGCTGTTGATTCACTGGGCAAGTAGAGTACTTGCCAAGCATGTATAAGGCCCCAGATTCTACTCCCAAATACTTTCTCTGGAAATATGGGGATTTGAAATATCAATAAATCTTTTCCCAAGAGTCTCCAATGAGCAGGAGTGAATCTAGAAGGTGGAGAGATGGAATAGCAGATTTGGGTAGCATATAGACAAATGGCAGTCCTTGTAACTGGCTATCCACTGCTCTTCTGTCTCCCTTCTCCCTGGCTGCATCAGCCTTCCCTGGCTGCTGCATGGACCAGAGGGGAAGCTGGATAAATGGGTTCAACCCATAGTATGTAGACTAAATCATAAGGCTTCCAGAGATAACAGCACAAAAGAGACCATCTCAGAGAAACAGAGGAAAGGCCTTCTAACTCAGCTTTGCTGTAGGACATGGATCATTTTAGAAACCTGCTGGCACCAAGTCCCCAGCTCAGCCCATTGCCTTTTTCTAGCGGATACCATTGCACCCAAGTGCTCTATCAGAGTGCCACCAAGGGGGTGGGGCTGATACCCTTGGGGTACAACCATACCACCTACAGAACAAAACCCAATAGCTTGCCAGATGCAACATTGTTAACTGAGTCCCACATCCCTCACCAGCCCCATCTTTCACCACATGGTGTAGACTGCCATGTTAGTTAATAAAGTTCAACTGTGCTATATAAAGCTCAGAGAAACGAGAACTGAAATTAAGTATAGGAATACCTCCTGAATGTAGCAGATACCCATATAAACTACAGCATCTGTAAAATGAAAGCAGGAAAAGGATCAACAGACCACAAGGGCGCCAAATTCATGGTACACTTCAGATATGTGAGGCACAAGCGATGTTCAATATTCATGAAGTCTTAAGGTGGACAGCCACTGATGACACCTACATGCAGACGACATCACAGCTGTTGGCTAGGTTAACTGACATGCTCAGCTGTGGTCAGTCGTGTGTACTGTTTTACATCTCAGAGAGGGCAAGTGTGTACCACAAACCCAAGCGCCTTCTAGAGGTTGGGTCTCTTCATCTAACTTTCACTCTGGTCTATGCAGCAGGGAAGGTTGACACAACATGGGGGAGGGGCAGGGCAGGAGAGCACATGCTGGGGACTTGGTGCCAGCAGGTTTCTAAAATGATCCATGTCCTACAGCAATCAGGTAATGTGGGGCTGGCATGTGACCATAAGCTGCCCTAACCTCCTGCTCCTTTTCTCCACTCCCATCCACGCTTCTTAATATGTTTCAAATGGACTCCCCAAACCCTAGGGTGAAACATCTTAATTTATCCCTGAGCCTGTCTGCTTCAAAGCCTATGGGATAAGTGGTCTAATCATGTGCCTGGAGAACAGAGCTCACTCAAGTTACTGCCTGCGTGCCAGTCTAAGTCCCATAACCCCAGTGGGATTATTCATCATTTCACAAATATATTGCACTAGCCTGCCTTTGTGCAAACACTCACATTGTTCCTTCTTCCCAGAATGCCTTTCGATTTAGCTTCAATGTCAGCTCTGGGTTCCTTTTTCAGGGAAGCCTTGTTCAACTGTGCCAAGTGAATCAGGCCCATATCTATCCCCTGCACTCTTCCGGTACCACGCAAACTGTCAGCTGGCACCCACCTGACTCCCCATAGTGACATTTCCCTGGGTCTCCTTGGTTCACTGGACAGCTCTTCCTACTGGTCCCACTGCTCTCACCTCTGGTCATTCAGCAGTGCAGTGGTGAGGGGAATGATAGCTGACCAGTTGTAAGGGATCTGGCACACCTGAAGCTGTCTCTGCTTACCCCCACAATGTAGGAGAAACTCGCAGTAATAAAATTGATTGTATAAAGGATTTACTAATAAGCTTGCTTGGGAGACATTAAGTCACACAAAGTAGAATTAAGCTAACTAAGGCACAGTGCCACCCCAATACCTCAAAGATAAGTGTAACACTAACCAGAGTTGTTAGAGATAATTCGAGTTTAGCATTGCTGGGAAAACCCTTCAGTCAATGTTTGCTCACCAGGATTGATCTGCAATTAGACTTCATTCCCATCTCAAAGAAGATACCCTCAACTTACAGCCAGACATTAGGCTCATTCTCCCATCAAAGACCATACCTCTAAGGGGCAACTCAGGTGGGCAACACAGGTGACAACTGTCCTTATGACCTGGTACACCATAAAACATAATCCTGCCAGGTGAGCAAGACGACCCCAGTTAGCAACTATTCAAAAAGAACAATACTGTTGCACTTGAGAAATAATCGTGGCGATATCTTTGCTGTGTAGGTCTCCTATCTGCCCAAGTGGCCAGACTTGTAGTCTCCTGTCTCTGTTTAAATTGTCAAATTGTAACCTCCAATTGGGCCCTCAAAGAGACTTAAGGATGACAGTGCACTTGGAATGAATAAACTAAAGGCATACATAGGCTAGTAAAAATCTGTTGGAGGCTTGTTCCCTTTTGTGTATTAGCCAGAACCAATCACATGCTATGATTAAAGGGTTTTTCCTTCATTAATCTGTCAATGTGCAGAGTGACTTCTCACTGTGAAGACATGTAACATCAGCACACAGTGGGCTCATCATGTGCTTGCCTTTATCTTGGTGCCAAGTGTGAACAACGGGGGCGGGGGTCTGGCATCTTTCAGATACTAAGTCCTGTGGTACACACTGTCCCAGGGCACTCACTGGGAATAGCAGAGATTCATATCATATAGGAACCATAGTCATCTGGACACAGGCCAGTGGGCAGTGAGGTCCTGGGAGGGATCCAGTGACGTTATCAGGTTTGGGATTCACAGGATGAGATGGCAGCCAGACAGCCAAGGTGCTGCAGGGTTGGGGGAGGAGGGAGAGGGAGACATCCTGACAGGTCGGAGTCACTGGAGGAATGATGTTTCAGTCAGATTATGGAAGCTGGGCTACATGGGGGCAGTGACTGGTAAAACTGTGTCCAGGAGGACACTATCCCCTTGTCCCGAGGGACTACTCAAATAGATGCACTGGCCCGGCAGCTGCACCCTGCCATTAGGCTTTTATGTAGTTTTGAAATGTTCTATGTATTTATTTTATAATTAGAAGAAAAATTCTTAAGAAACAATAAGTGAAATTTTCATTCCTAATATTATATTTTAAATAGCTCAATGTAAAAAAATAACCAACATGTAAATAAAAATTTAAATTAAAATAAAGCAATGTGTGCAAAGTCAACCAACCAGGACAAAAGCTACACCAAAGCAGCCGTCCAAACATTCACTCAAAACATGAAACAGACATTCCAGCCGTCTGTCACGAAACCCTCCACTGAGCCCCAGGGCTGCCCTGCTCCGGCCCTAGCTAGCCTTCTCTGACTGGTGCTTAGCTTCTGGAGTGCAGGCAGGTTAAGGGCACTTACTTGATCATCTGAGGCACCGTGACCTTGGAGTTTTCTTCAAATGCATTCATCATGAGTCCATTGCACCGGATATTATCCACACACTGGAAACAGAGGGGACCTGGGGCTCAGAACTCAATCTCTGTACTGGATCCTGAACCCACCTGGAACTCTCTCAGCCTGCACACAGGGTCCTCAGGCTTCAAGGACACTGTCCAGGCAAGGGCAAGACTAACACAGCATCATTCGAATTCTGGAAGTCAAGTGACCTTGAGGGACTGACTTGACCTTGAGTCTGTTTCCCTATCTTCCTAGATGGGTTTAATGACCCCTGCTGCACTTGGGTGTTTGCCAAGCAGATGCATCAGACTCTGGCCACTACTCTGGCCACTCCGCTATATCCTCTGAGGCCAGTGTCAAGGTTGAGGTTGCCCCACCATGATCTGAACTCTCTGGGAGGCTGCCTTGCAAGCCTTTGCAGCAGAGTGTGTATATACATGTGTCCTCTGCGTATACAGTCCCCTGCCCCCCGTACCAGTGCTGTGATGCTGAAGGTGGTTTCTACATTTCCAGTCTAGACATGCGGAGTGCACTTAGGAGGCAGGAGGATCACAAGTTTGAGACCAGCCCGGGCTACATAGTGAGACTCAAACAAAAACAAAACCCAACCAAATATAGAAAATTAATCTCAGAGGAGGGGCTGCCTCTTTTCACCTTCTGGATCTCTACCCTGGGCTTAACATTTCTGCTGTGGAGGGTCCCTCCTGGACCAAGGTTTTGGGAAGCTCCAAGAATCTATGGCTCTGAGGTTGTGTGTGAGTGGAGGCCAGTGCTAAGGCCACTGAGAAGTGGAAGCCAGAAGGCTGGGACAGTGGGTGACAGGTCTCCCAGGCTCAGTCCCTATGTCAAAGCCAGGCCCCCAAAGGAGGACGCACACAGGGGAAGGTTTCTGCCATTTGTGTTTTCAGCCTGATTTCTCCACCATGCAGAGACTCTCATCATGCCAGCAACTCCGATCATAGTGCTGTGGAGACAGCTGAGGACCCAGGAAGCTGTCAGGATGGCTTTTGAAGGGAAGGGTCTGGGTGACCCCTACTCAGGGACATCAGCAATGTTGCTAAGGGCAAAGATCTCTGTAGATCCCTTTAGGAGAACAGCCAGCACCTTTGATGGCTATCGCTCCCTGGGGACAGAAAAGGGCTGGGTTTGAACTCTCCATTTTCTCCAGGGGATGCAGGCTTTTTTTTGGAGGGGGTGAAACTCTAAAGAGTAGATTTATACACTATGTACAACCCCATACTGCCTTGGTTCTCAGTGGATCCGAGAGGGGCAGATTGCCAGAAGGCCTAGCCACCCGATGTCCCCTCGACCAAGCAATGTTGATACATGCGACTTTATGGACTGCCTGGGCATTCAGTTCAATTCAGAGTTCCACAATATGAAAGTAAATCCTTGGTGTTTTACTATCGTTCTTTATCTGGAACGTTCTTTCAGCTCCTTTTTATTTTTTTTCTTCAGTGCTGGAGGTCAAAGCGTGTTTTGAAGCAGGGCATGGAGTTAAGGAGGCAGGCAACTGGTGAGGGAGGCCCTCTAGGCACACTGGGTACTCTGCCCTCTCCTCCTGAGGCACAGGGAGGAAAGCCCGCCATAGCTGTCCCTTTCTGAGGCCGGCGGCTCTCCTAAAACACCTGCACAGCCCTGCAGAGAGGATGGCCACAGGCAGACACCCTGGGACCTTGCTCCTGTCTTTATGGGACTGCCCTTTGCCTTCTGGAGCACAAGCCAGGAGCAGCTGACAGCCCTGTCACTCAACTCAACTTCCCACCTCCTGTACTTCCAGTGCCCAAAGTCACAGGCTGCTGACTTTCCAGGAGAAGCAAAGGCTTCCTGCTTAATGGCGAAATGGTGGTGGGACAAGGGAACAACTACTTCTTGCAACAGGCAAAGGACAAAACTCCATCTTTCCCTGGCCCGTGATGCTGGCTTGGACTTCAGGAGGCTGCCCTGGTTCTCTGGAATAGGTGCCTAAGTGTCCCTGGGCTGTGAAGCTCTCTCTTCAAGATCTGCTGTATCTAACGTTCTTGGATGGTACCACCAAGACATTATGTGTGTGTGCGCACACACTGGCAATGCACCTGGAGATCAGACTGACGTGCAGACACCTTTGCCATTTACAGGTCTAGGGAGTAGGAAGTAGAGTCCGGCATGCTTAAGGGTTTAAAACCACATTGCAAATGGTATGTATTGGCTGACTCAATCTGGGCCGGGGCCATGGACCTGGTCTTCTTTAATAGAACAATCCTGCTATGCCTTGTCCATCTAGGTCTCCCACAAAGTCAAACATGAAACAACAATGTGCTCTGAGAAACAGGCAGTGCTGCTCACCTGGCTGATGTCACTGGTCCACGCTGCCTTCTCCTGCCTGGATGAGGCCACCAGGATGACTGTGAAGGGTGGGGAATCTTTTGGCTCCACCCCGATCTTAAAATCCAAGTGGTCTATGTCCGGGGCAGTTCCTTTGGCTTTTCCAGCGATAAAATATGAAGTTAGCAGAGTGAGTGTGGGTGCTTGTGAGCTGGGTAAGGTTCTCTGGTCCCTGACTTAGACACCAGTAGAGGCTCCAGGAGGATGCCAAGCCACTGGCTGCTTCTTTTAGAGTCATAGTGTTTTATGATTTTCAGGGAGGTGAGGGTCACCATTTCAAACAGGGGAGAATAGAGAATCTGGCATACCCAAGTCATTTACAGGCACACAGATTCTTGATTCAGAGGCCACGTTACTGAGTAGTACATCCTCTGCCCTCACTGTACCAATGGGTTCTGAGCCAGGACTCAGTTAAGACTCCTAGCAGGGAGGCAGCTATGCCAGGGTTAGATGGGGCTGCACAACCCAGCCCTTCTGCTAACACCTGGGACAAGCAGCACTGATATCTAAACTTTTATAGACTGGGCTGAACATTCAGTTTGGTTTACAAAAAGCTCCCCACTGGGAAAGTAAGTCCCAGGTATTTTATTACTGATATTTAACTCTCGTTTTCTTTTCTCTTTTTGATGCTGGGGATCAAATTCAGGGCACCACACACGCTAGGCCCTGGAACTCTGGAGAGTTTACTGGAAAGAATAAGTTCACATGGTCAAGATCTCCTCTCTGGGGACACACAGTTGTGAGCTGTCTGCCCTGGTCTGAGTTGTTCTCTAGTCTTTTTGTGTCTGAGTCAGGGTCTATCATCTGCTCTTCCTGCCAACCTTGATGAATGTGTGTGTGTGTATGTGTGTGTGTGCATGTGTGTATGTGTGTGCGTGTGCATGAGTGTATGTGTTTGCATGTGCATGTGTGTGTATGTGTGTGTGTATGTGTGTGTATGTGTTTGTGTGTGTGCATGCGTGTGTGTGTGAGCATGCACAGAAATAAGCAGCTTGTACACTGACCTTCCTCCTCTGTGTTTTCTGGTTCCTCCATTAAGGTGCAATCGATGAGCGATATGACTCCATTCTGAAAAAGAGCAGCAGGAGTCCGTGTGCTAGAGTAGGGGTCCCAGGATATCAGGGTTGGTCTCAGGATATCAGGGTTGGTCCCAGGATATCAGGGTTGGTCCCAGGATATAAGGGTTGGTCCCAGGATATCAGGGTTGTTGGTCCCAGGATATCAGGGTTGGTCCCAGGATATCAGGGTTGGTCCCAGGATATCAGGGTTGGTCTGAGGATATAAGGGTTGGTCCCAGGATATCAGGGTTGGTCCCAGGATATCAGGGTTGTTGGTCCCAGGATATCAGGGTTGGTCCCAGGATATCAGGGCATCTATGGCAAGCAGTCATACATCCACATACATGTGTGTAATCCACAGAAGTGGACGACATGAGATTTTCTCAGGGAGATCACCCCTGGGAAAGGCTGGGGTCAAACTGTGGGCAGACAGATCTGTCCTGTCTGGCTTCCTCTCGTCACACCAGCATCTCTGAGTTACGCCATACCCCTAAAGCTATAAAACCTTGAAGTCCTCTGTTCTTGGGCAATCTCTCCTGTTAGCAATGGTGAAACAGGCCAACTTTATGGATCCATTATATGGATCGCTAACCCCATTTTATGGATTCGAAAGTGAAGTCAGAGAAGTTAAGTGGTTGCTCAAGTCACCTGGTCAGCTCTTGGTGGGGTCCCGAGAAAGCCTCAGAGCTCTTGTCCCAGGCCCAGGCCAACAACTCATTTCCTATTATCAGAAATAAGAAAGAGCACTTCTCCCTTTGACACCGGTGAGAAGGGAACCTGGTGGCAGAGTGGAAGCACAACCCCCTTCCTCTTAGGCGTGGCTGGGCTGTGCTCAGAGCAGAATGAAAAGGATCAGATGGCAGTGAAGGCGTGCGGCACTGGGACCGCAGTCTCCGGCTTGCTCTCTGGCTCTCTCCTGGACCACCTGTCTCAAGGGAAGTGGGTGCCATGTTGTGGGGAGAGAAGAGCCGAGGCCTCTAGCTCACAGTTCCATGAATGGACCACCTCGGTTGGGTGAGCTTCTAGAGCACTGTGGCCTGGCAAACATTGCTATTGCAAACTCAAGCCCTGAGCCAAGACCACTTTGAAGTTGCTCCTGACCTCCTGACCCACAGCAACGGGCAGGCACTAAGTGTTTGTCCTGCAATAACTGATGCTAATATAGACCCAGTCACATGACTGATCTATATATAAAAATACTGGGCAGGCTGCCCACTTTTTTGTTATGAAACTCAGAATTTATTTTTAACCACCTGCCTGGATTATGGTCTCGTGTTATATTGGCTGTCACTTGTGAGGAGAGCATCGGAGGGGATTCCCAGGCCCTGGGGTCTGCTTCTTGCTTCCTTTTTTAGTGGCTTTGAGAAGTTCCCAGGACTTTTGAACAGTAGCCTTGCCCTTTGATTTCACTGGGATTTACCAATCCTAGAAGCCTCCCCACCCCAGCCCAGCTCTGACATTCCCTTATTTATTTGTAGTGCTGAGGGTTGGAACCCACGGCCTTCTGCACGCTAGGTCGGAGCTCTACCACCAAGCAATACCCCAGCTGGCAGTCCCTTACTGGCTTGTTTTACTTCCTTTATCTGATCTGTGAACTGGGAAAGTGATAGTGTCTGCCTCAGAGGTATTCTAGGAATTGAATATCTGTAAAACACTTGGGGCAGGGACAGGCCACGCGAATCATTATTCGAGGCCTTGCTGTCAGTAATATGACAAGCTCATTACCATAGGCTTTACAATGACTGTTTAAGTTACCGAGAATGTATTGTACCAGGCACTGGGACTCCCTCAGCATTCCTGGGAGGTGTTTTCATATCCGTTATGCAGATAAGGAAACTGAGGCTCAGTGAGGTCACATGACTTGTCTGAGGTCTGCCTGGTACCCACACAGCAGTGTTCTGATCCTGTGTCCTTTTCTAGCAGCTATTCCTAAAAAAATATTTTTATTTTAATTTGTGTGTATGTGTGTGTGCATTCATGCATGCATGTGTTTGTGTAACATGTATGCAGGTGCCCGAGGAGGCCAGAGGAGGAAGTCAGATCTTTTGGAGCTGGGGTTACAGGCAGTACCGAGCCAGCTAATGTGAGCACTGAGAACCAAACTTGAGTTATCTGGAAGAACGGCAGGGGCTCTTCACTGCTGAGTCCTCTCTTCAGCTCCCAGGCTAACCCTTTAAAACTCAAAAATAAATAGAAGAACCAACCTAAAATCATGAACTTCCAGCCTCAGCTCAAGAAACCGCCATAGCGTCTCCAGTGCAACCTGCCCGTGCTCACCCCATGGCTGAGGGACAGGAGACCTTACCCTCCCGACCTGGACAGAGACATCTGGAGTGGAACTTGGTGCTAACAATTACCGAAAGCTTCCCTTGACACACAATTTGGTTGGAACTGGAGTGTTTAATATTTGTAAATTAATTTCTCCATGTGCAGCCAACCCGCTAATTTGTTGACATGTTAACATAAGCAGGGCATTCCCCTGAAGCCAGTGCTTGATCTAATAGCTCGATGGGAGGCTATGGACCAGGCATCCAGGTCCCCAAAGGAAGGTTTCCCTGATGCTCTCACTTAATTAAGGGCACCTTCTGGCCCTTCCTTTCCAAGCTGCTGCCTGCTCACATTTGAAATCCCATCTGCTCGCACAGGATGGACAGAGTACGGGGAGAGATGTCAGCATAGAGAGACAAGGTCTTGTAACCAGCATAGCAAATTCAAAGGCACTGCCAGCTCACTGCCAGACCCTGCATGCAATATTTCTGTGGGGACAGTTATCTTTGTTTGACTAATGAAATGTACACAGGATGAGGACATTTGCAGGGTCACATGTGTGACAGAGTTGGGGCCTGTTGGGGTTCAGAGCAATGGGACCAGCAGTGAGTTGTGTTGGGGAGCAGTAGTTTTGGTTTGAGCCCCAGGCATCACAGCAGAGCTGCATTTGAAATGGTCTCAAGGACACGAAGGAGGCTTGCCACAGAAGAGGGGAGCTGGCTGTGCAGCTGAGTACACAGCAGGAACAAAGCCCTGGGGTCAGAGATACTTCTTCCCCTCTACCTACTGGGATGAGTCAGGCCATTGAGCTTGTGCTACAAGAGGGCACATGAGATGACAATAGTTCAGCAGCCTCCCAGGGTCACCTGACCTGAGGAAGGCTTCCTGGGATAGAGGAGTGGGTGTCTGAGAATCTTTGCCTGGAGACGACAGAGAAAGATGCTATGTGTTGCTCTAATTCTAGGTTGCAGGGGAACCTCCACTCTCCCCAATACCCCTGTCCACACACCTCATACAGAGCCCCCCGACACACTCACACACACTTGCACAATCATGTGTTCACACTTGTGTCTTAAAGGGCTCGTTGAACTTCTGAGCAGTTGTGGGAGTCTCTGGGGTCTGACGCCACCTTCCCAGTTCCCACGATTTCTCCAGTAGAAGATGTTAGGGGACGTTCTGCTCATTCTCACCCTTGGCTCAACCACGCACGTGCGCGTGCGTGCATGTGTGTGTGTGTGTGTGTGTGTGTGTGTGTGTGTGTACAGGCATGTGCTCACGTACTCACAAAATCCCACCTAAGCGCTTCAGTGGCCTCTTGTACATTCACCCCCAGCTCCGCAGGAAGGGCGCGGCCAGTGTGCCTGAGCCCCAGGCCTTGAGCTCCTCTCCATGGCCTTACCTTGGTCAGGTGCAGTTTCCCTCCAGAGCCTCTGGTGCAGATGATGAGGTGCTTGGAGAACAGGAAGCACTGCCGCTCACCCTCTTTCTTAAGAGACAACGATCCCAGGCGCCCCCTGGTGATCTTGCCCTTTTCTGACATGGGCACCTGGATGAGGGAACCTGTGGGAGCAGGGGTGGTGGTGAGGACGCTCTGGGCCTACCCTCAGAAGACACCAATGATGCCAACACCCTGGCCCAGCCTCAGAGGTTGAGGTGCAGCCATGGGGCAAAGTAGTTGAAATGCCCTGGTCACTCCTCCCAGCCCAGCCTCAGAGCCAGTGGGTGGGGATAAGGAGAGCCCTACAGAGGACTCTACAACCTCCCAACCTGGGAACAGGGTCTTGGCAAGCAAAGGAGCTCTAAAAGAAAGGGAGAGCCGAGCTGAAGTCTGGAAATGGCACTGAATAAGTAAGCTGAACAAATGGGGAGCTGGAGGTGGGTTCTCCTGTATTAACATGATACATTGCATAGCGCTGGCCGCAGCAGATAGCGCCAATTAATCACGGCACTTAGCTTCTGAGCCCAGAATGAGCATGTGATCCTCAGTGTGTTGCAGTAGAAAGCCATTGCTGGATTGAGTAGGCGGCTGTCTCTACTCTGCCGGTTCCACGCATCATGTGCTCTACAGGTTCCTTCCCCATTGTTTTCACTGTGTCCTCAGGGATTGGACACTCAGGCCTGTCAGCATGGATTGGACTGGGCTCAGCTCCCAGCTCCTCTCCTCTCTGTTGCTATCTCTCTCCCCCATAGCAAATGTCATCCTAGACCACATTGCCTAGCTTCTTTGGGAAAGCCTCCTTCTTTGACTCCCTTATCCTGTTCTGTGTCTACTGCATCTTGGATGTCCATTAGTGACAGGTCTCCTGCAGGGTGAGGCTGGCTTCATCCTGGGGGACCTTAGAGCCCTATGGAGACCTGGTGTGCATAGGAAAGATGTCAGAAATGGCTATGTGCTAAAAAGTGGGAAGGGCTGGGAGGGGCTCCAGGTTCTGCTCCAGGATGGAGGAGGAAGAGCTTCTCTTGGGTGATGGAGCAGCTTCCGGGTCTGTGGGGGGACTGCCCACCCCAGGAGGGGCTTCCTTCCAGGGTTTTCTTCAGAAAGGCAGGAAAAAGCTACATGAGAATGCTTCTGGCATAGAAATGTCTAGTGCAGCTCGGGGAGAGAGAGACAAAGCTGACTCTGGGCTTCAAGTATCATAGGTGGGTCCTTGGGGCACATGCAGGCACCGTCCTTGAAAAGGAATGAATATCAGACCCTCCCCTGATTCTGAGGCCAAATACTGAGGTATAGACCAGTGTAAACCTCTCATGAGGTTATTTACTATTTAGAGACTCCAGAGCTGGGTAGAGGGGATGCTGGACGTCTATCCTGGGGCAGACATCCATCTGAGGTACACAAACAAGTGCTGAGTTTCCCATAGAACATGAGAGCTGCAGGAGGTGACCTTCAAATGCATCACAGCTTTGACGTCTCTGAGCCACCAGAAGCTCAACAGGGCCATACCTTCCAGACCCACTCTCAAGGGAAGCCGGAGCCAGAGGTGAGAAGACTCGCTTCAGTGAGAACCACTGAGCGCAGCCTCCCTCCCATTGCCTCCCAACACTGGCCATTCACAGGGCCAGTCACTATCTGTCCTAATCCTGTCTCCCACTTTCTCCCCCAAAGAACAGGTCAGTGCTTACAAGCAAAAGCCCGAGGCTAATCTAGGCAGCAGACTCATATTTGGCATGAGGGAAACTGTGGAGAGCAATCATGTCTACGTGTGTGTATAGTTAGAGTCTGCCTCCATGTAGAGCTACTGCGCTCCCAGCAGTCCAGAACACTCCACAGTCACAGCTGCAAGCCAGCCCACTGGGGATGCTCCCAAGTGCTGCCCTTCTTCCAGGGACCCCCTCAATGAGCATGCAGAGCAGCTGTCCTACCTTGCCTCACAAAGGTCTGGCTGGTATCAAGGAGGATCTCACAGCCCTCGATGATCATGCGCTCGATGGCCAGGTTCTTCCGGATGTTCTCTGTCTCGCTGACTTCATCGTGCATGATCCTGGGGAGACGAGAAATAAGAGGCATGCTGTCCCACTACCAGGAAGGGGAAGGCTGTGCTCTCACTTGGGGGTGGGACCCATAGTTTGGAAGGTGAAGGCGATGTGTAGCTATTGAGTGCCAGTTGTATGCAGGACAGTTCCCAGGCTCCATCTGGCTTAATACCCTGGCAGCCCAAGGAGCCAGGTACTTATTTTAGAAGAACTGATATGGAAATTGGCAGCTAGGAAACAGGCCAGTCATATCTCAGTGTTGAACATTGTAGGATAGATAGCAGGTCCAGCCCAGGATGAAGTGTGAGCTCAGGACACCCTTGTTTGTTATTCAGGTCTCATTTTACATGATTCTCATCCATAGATCAGGCAAAGTCCATTGCCTCTGTATTCTTTTCCTCAGGCTGCCCTTCTCCCCCCTCCCTGGAATTTGAACTCAGGGTCTTGAGGATGCTAGTCAAGTGTTCTACCACTAAGCTACACCCTAGATCGTTCTCCCATATCTTTGTATGGATACTCTTTTAATGTTGCATGGGCCTTAGAATGACCCAAAATTTGGGAGCTCCTGCCAATTCTGTTGGCTCAGGGAAAAACTGGCCTCCACCTTCTAACTCTCTGCCTTCTTGGAAGAAAAGAATTTGTTCCTTCCTGTCTTCTGCAACTTCCATAGTCTCCAGGAGATGGCGACATTTAATTACTTTGAAAAAATATTGCCGGGGGGNGGGGAGTGGGAGGAGAGTGTTCTTTGGCAATTTTTCCCTGGTGGGTTTCCAGGCTTTTAATGAATACTTTTGGAAAAGGGGGAGCTCTGGAAAATACCCCACTCACTTCAAGAAGATCACATCTTATGCTTTTTTGCGGATTTCTAAAATTCTACAGTCAATGTCACCAAGAGGACTGGTGACCATGTATGGTTTAACCTCAGGGAAGCGGACTCTGCTTGGGTGGTCCATAAGATGAGAAAACCACTCAAGCCTCGCGCCCGCTGATACTCAGTTCCCTGTGTGCAGAATGCTGGGAAAGAAGTGACCATCAGCATTCCGGTTTATTTTCTTCCTGGTTGAGGACTACCATTTTAGCGCAAACTCTCCAGGCCATCCAGATGGCCTCTAGTCTCTAGTAGCCTGTTTCCCCCTTTCCTTCTCAGAAATGCATTTCTTAGATGCCCAGTTCCTGGAGATGGGGTCCTGTTTGAGAAGTGGTCAGTGTTGGAGAGGTTTCTCATGGTGAGGGGGAAGCTTTGCTGGGGAATGCTTGACTCTGAAGGGCCCAAAGGGGCAACTCCACAGTGGCAGGCAGATTTGACAAGAGTAGCCCATAACTGGTAAGGACAAGTTCTGCTTCAGATGGAGTTGGGGTTCCATGTGCACACGTAGCTAGAAGGCTCTCTGAGAAGCCTCGAGGGACTGGAATTGATGGCCTGTGTTATCAGTGGTGTTACAGTGGTTGAGGATAAAACAGCAAAACGGAGGCCTGGTCCTTAGAGAGAGTGTGGCTGGGGTTGCGGTGAAGTACAGTTCTGAGAATAGCTGGTGTCGGCAGGAGGAGGAGTTGTATTTCCTAGCCCAGACTGGGCAGAGCTTGGCTATCTGATGGTTTCTGTCCTGCCAGGACACTGCCATCAGAATTCTGTGGAGGGAGGGTGAGAGAACACTCCAATGTGCCGTTAGGGCTGGGCTCAGGTGAGGGTTCAGGTGGTCGGTGGAGTAAGGAAGGGTAGGATGCATATCTATGTCTTAGGCCAATGACCTTGGCCTCTCAGGCCATCTGCAGCCCTATTTGCTCCAGGACCTGCATCTTTCAATGATGAAGAACCTCAGGGGGCATTCTAGGCTTTTTTTTCCCATGGGGAGGGAGGAGATGTAGAATTTGGTTCTTGAACATGAAAGATACAGAGAGAACTTTCTCTGCCTCTGGCTCTGCACCTCTGCAGTCACACCTGGATACGGTGTCTACTCTGGTCCTCCCTCATGTCTCAGTAACTCAGCTGGGGATCAGAAGATCAGGCTAGGCAGCATGTCCCCTGCCTATCTCCAGCCTGTCCCACTGCCTAGCTTGGAGCTAAGACCTGCCTGGCTAGCTTTTGCTGGCTTCAGGAAGCTGAGCCTCCCCGCCCCTCATCCTTAGTCCCCTATGTTTGACCACAGGGCCCATCTCATGTTGGGACCTCCACCCAGGCTCAATCCTAGGCTCTGGTGTCTTCCTGTTTGAAGTCACTCCTGTGGCAATCTCATAGCACTGAGGATGTCACTGAATTGATGATGGCTCTCAATTCCAGACTCTGGAGCCCTTCTTTCTGGTCTCTTCCACTTGGGTATTTAATGGTCCACATGATCCCCAGGGAAGCTCTGGACCATTTAACATACCCCGTCTTGGTTAAGGCCCCACAGACCTGGAAACACTAGTTTTTCTCATTCTCCCACCCAGTCCATTGAGAAGTCCTACTAGCTCTGCCTTTGGGCTCCAGTTCTGATCTAGATCACTTCCTACCTCCTCAGAACCTTGGGGAGGTGTGAAAAGGCTCCCCCTCCTCTGGTTGTTCTTGCAGAGGAAGACCCCTGCCCCCGACTCTAGGACAGAAAGAGGGCCAGGTGAGGAGTCTGGACTAGAGGACTAGAGTGTCCTGTGCTAGCAACCTGGAACCCCATCCTTGGGGAGCTCTTGTCACAAGTTTTGCTTGATGTTTTGAAACAGGCTCATGGATTCCAGGGTAGCCTTTAAATGTGAACTTCCGGTCCTCCTGCCTCCATTTCGAAAGTGCTGGAGTTAACAGGTTAACATGCCTGGTTTTATGTAGCACTGGACACTGATCACAAAGCTTCATGCACGCTGGGCAAGCCCTCTGTTCACTCAGCTGTATCTCCATCCTTGTTTTCTTTTTTTAAATTTTATTTATTTATTATGTACAGTGTTTTGACTACATGCCACCATATGGTTGTTGGGAACTGAACTCAGGACCTTTGTAAGAGCAGTGAGTGCTCTTAACTTCTGAGCCATCTCTCCAGCCCCCAGCCTTGTTTTTATTTGCAGGGGACTCCTTTCTTTGAAGAGAGGCAGGTTATGCCTTCCTTCAGATCCCCTCCCTAGGACATTCTCAGCCCTGCCCTGCCCACCCTCTGCCCTGTGGCTAGGCACTCACCTGGAAAGTTCCTCTAGTTTGGATTTGGCATAGTCCAGGCTGTTGCGCTCCACGTGCTCATGAGGTGTGTGGGCCAGCAGCTCGTGGAGTGTCAAGATATACCTGGGGATCTGTGCGTGGCAGGGGACATGGAGGGACAGAGCCAGAGAGATGACGAATGGGTGGAAAGACAGAAAGGAACAGAGAGCCAAAGAAGGCCAGGGCAACGAGGCAGAGATAGCGATGGCGGATAAGACAAGGTGGGGTAATGAGGGAGAGGGACAGAAGGCAAGACAGAGGGGCAAGAATGGTCCTTTGAACCCAGTGGGCCAAGGAGGAAAGCCGGCTGCATTTCTGATCTGCCTGGATAGCCAGGAAGATAGGGACCCCCACGGTTCTGTCTCCAGGGACTACCCCCTCACCTTCCCCACTGCTGGAGTGGACAAGTACATAGGTGGTCAGCTTGTTCTCCACATGCCAGGGTTGTTGGGGACTGTGTCCTGCCAGCTGAGCCCTCAGTGCCCCCGCCCTAGCCTGCTCCCTTGAAGATCATGGCAGCCACCTGGAACATAGGGTAGGTGAGGAAGGTCTCCAGCGTGCGCTCTTCGCAGTCTGGCTTGGCCTCGTATTGCTTGAGAAGCTTGTCAAAGTCCCGGTTCTGCTTGCAGTGCGCTAGGATCTGGAGGCTGTACTGGTGGTTGCGGACGAACTCCTGGTATATGTTGAGCATGGGCAGCAGGATGTCGAACAGGTCGGCTGCAGGGCAGGTGGGGTCAGCAGGCCAGAGGGACCCGGGACTAGATGTCCCCAGGCCTTTGGCCTATTGGCCTACCCAGAGAGGCTGTGAGCTGGGTTCAAATCCCCACTCCAGAGAGATCCCTCTTTGGGGATTACATTGATGTACCAACCTTATCCATGAGCAGAAATAGGTTCAGAGATGTGAGCTGTCTTGTGACTGAAGGGGCTTAGAGAGTCAGTATAGAGTCCCATACCCTAGGGGCTGTGGCTCCAGGGGGCCTGCTCTGGGAACCAACTCCAACTGAAGAAAACAGTCTTGGTGTAGATCACACCTTATCTCATGATGCATCCATGTGGAGTGTGCCCAGCTCCTGCTTCAACCCAAGTGTCTCTGTAAGAGGCAGGATGTGTGTGAGTGTGTGTGTGTGTATGTGTGTGTGTGTCTGTGTGTGTGTGCATGTGCACGTTCACGTGTGTGGGTAAACGTGTGTGTGAGCACATGTGGTGTACCTGTGTGTGTTTGTATGTGGAAGCCAGAGCTCAGCCTTTGGTGTCACTCCTCAGGACTCACTGGCTTTGTTCCCTGAGATAAGGTTTCTTACTGTTACCCAGGGCTGGCTTATTAGGCTAGGTTGGCTAGAAAGCTCCAGGGATCCACTGGTCTCTGCCCACCCAGCACTGACTGGGAATATATGTGCATGCCATCAGTCCAGATTTTAAAAAGTTTATTATTTTTATTTTATAAATGTGTTTTGTTAGGACTCAAAGAAATCCAGGCCAAATGGCTAACTGAACTGCCTATTAACAACCATGACAGACGCCGGCTGCCAGATTCTCCCTGCTCACTCCCAGGCCCAGCCTAAACTCTCCAGCCCCTGAGCTTCCCTTCCCTCAGCTTTTCTTCCCTGTGTAACTTAGCCATTTTGGCTATGTGCTCTCTTGGTCTCTTGGCTCCTGGTTCCTCTCTTGGCCTCCTCCTCGCTCCTCTCTTCCTCTCTCACGCTCCCCACCTCTCTCTCCTCTTATGGCTCGGTTCAGTCTGCTGGCTGGTTCATTCTGGGCCCTTCCATATGCCTATGTCTGTTTTCTGCTTTTATCCATGATAAAAACCTTCTCCTCAACCATACCTAGGAACAGCCATGTCCTCATTTTTCATTCATGGTTTGCCTATATGTAAATATACCATGTGCATGCAGTACCGGTGGTGGCCAGAAGGGGACATCAGCTTTCTTCTGGAACTGGAGTTACAGTTGTTAGCCTCTATATGGATGGCTGAGAACCAGACCTGAGTCCTCTGTGTGAGCAGTAAGTGCCATCCTCCAGGCCCCTGGATCCAGCTTTTTATGTAGCTTCTGGGGACTGCTCAGGCCATCATTGCTCTGAGGCAAGCACTTTACTGACTGAGCTATTTCCCCAGTGTGACAGAGCAGGCTCTTTGACACAAGAAACATCTGAAGGGTGGAGGGGACTTGAAGAGCTGTCTGATCCCACAGTGGGTCTCCCGCTGTAGCGAAGGGAACACTGGTGGCCACCTTTCCTTACTAAAGTGAGAATGTGAGAAAGAGACAAAGGCCAGTCTGACCCAGGTGTGGTACAATATAAGGGTGCAGCTGTGTCTCATTCCTGGGACCCAACAGTACAGCTTTCTAGGCCATGGAGATGAAGCCAGAGCCTTTGTAATTCAACTTCTAGAAACCTATGCCATGGAAATGCCCCTAAAGTTTGTAACAATTTAGAACCAATAGAAGAACTAGCTGATCATGGTATGTATAGTTGGGGACACTGAAACATTATATGGCCACCAAAAAACTCAGAATGAGAAAACTGGGTATGAAAAAAATGTTCCACCTATGAAGTTAATTTAAAATATAGCAGCATTGTTAGGGCAACTAGGGATACAATAGAGACCCTGTCTCAAAACAATAAAGAAAAACACCAAAAACAATCCAAACAAAAGTATCCAGTATAATGTAATAAATTTAGTGTAAGCAAAAAAAATGAAATGTCTGCTATAGACAGGCTTCAAACTGTTTAGCTCACTAAGTTTTTTGATTGTGTAAAGACAGGAAAATAAAACTCTCAGATGTCCAGGACCTCTGTGTAGGGAAATGTGGAAGGGAACACAGACAGTAGTATTTGGGATGGTTGTCTTTGAGGTCCAGAGTGACAGTGACATTTTAAATGTTTCCCACTTTTCTGGAGTTTGAGACGTTTCTGAGTGTGCATGTTCCTGGGTGGGCATGTGGTCTTTTGAAAGGGAAAGTGGATAGGCAAAGGGAAAAACGTGGCGATCGTCTTTCTCCTCTCAGGGACTCTGGGGTCTACAGGGTGACTCGCTGTGATTGATGATCGAAAGGGACAGAGTTGTCTCTTGCGCTGAGGATGGGGTCCCAGGGGGGTGGCTACTCACCCAGCACCAGGGTGGGCCAGCTGGAGATGCGGGCCTTCAGGCCTTGGTAGAAGATCTGATGTAGGAACATGATGGTCTCACTGAAAGAAAAAGCACCAATGAGCTCCTGCCTGGGTTTCCCACCTCTTTGGTGAAGACCCTGCTAAACACATTAGCGTCACACCAAACGTGGGGCCCTCAGTAGGAACTTCTAGTCACTTAGTGATGGAGCATCAACCCCTACACAAGCCCATCTGCACAGGGGATGCCAGCTCACGGAGATGGCAGAGGAGACCTTGGGGCGGGGCTCACTACATTTAGTGTTCCAGAGGCAGCGGGAGACTACCTCAGTACTTCACTTGTCTGTCTTTCCTCCTTTCTGGAATGTTCTTATCTTTCTTTGGACCATTTTCTAGGCTCTGCTTTCTGCTCAGATGTGGTATTTCTCCCAGCAATTTTTAATTCGAGGGGGTCTTGCTGCATCAACACTACCTGAGCAGGGGAAGAGGTGGAGGGAGCAGGGAGCGGCAGATGGTGTAAGTAGAGCAGGGCCCATGGGCAAAGGCCCTGAGAAGGTCTGAAAAATCCTCTTCAGGGGCAGAGATGCAGGGAGGGTGGGAAGGGGGAAGGAGAAAAAGAGACCTGGTGAGCTGAAGGACAGGGAAAAGAAGAGAAGGAGAAGAGAGAGAAAGGGAAAGACAGAGAACGTAATAGTCCATGCCAAAGAGCTAAGCCGGCAACCCTGGGGGTAGGCCACAGGGCATAGAGGAGGAAAGCAAATCCTACAAAAACAAAAGCCAGCAAAACCTGAAAAAAGGGGCTGCAGAGAAAACCTGCTGACTTTTTCTTTCTGAGTGAGGATCTCACAGTTACTGACTCGTCTGCTATCTGAAAGCCTCCCTAGTGACCTAGGGGAGACTGGCTTCCATCTGATATCTAGTTGGCTCTCAAACCAGGTTAAGAACTTTGCTTTTCAGCATGGAAAGACCCTTGGATACCAAGAGACCAGCCTGGGGTGCATAAGAAGAATGCACAGGAAAAAAAAAGAAAAAAAAGAAAAGAAAATTGGTCTGTAGTGGATGGCAGGGAAGCTAGAGACCTTCAAGGTTCTTGAGGGAGCTTGGTGTTTGCATCCTGTCAGATGGTGCTGAGTGTGCAGCAGTCAAAAGTCACAGGGAAGCCACTTCAGACAGCCAGAAGACACACTCCAGACACCCAGGCATGTACCAGTGAGGAAAGAAAGCTCCTTAGATACAATACTGCATGGGTCAGTGCAGCAATAGACCAGGAGCATCACTAAAAGGATGGTAAAACCAGCTTGAAGGCATTGCAAGGGGTGGTTCAACTCCACACAAACAAACAAGCTAATTAATTAAGTCACGAGACATTTTTCCCACCCTCAGTGTTTGTTAAAGGTTATATTTCCACTCTTCTTTAGTTAAATTGTGCAGCAATGTGATGTCTGTGTGTGTATGTATGGTGTGCACTTGGTATATGCACACCTGTGTGTGCCAGAGTCTGAGCCTCTGTGCATGTGTGTGAAGGCCATAAGAGAATGTCCTGCTCCATCACTCTCTTGCCTTGTTCCTTTGATGCAGGGTCTCTCAACAAGCCTGGAGCTGGGCTGGCATCCAGCAAGACCCAGCCATCCTTTTGATTCTGCTCCCTACGGTACTGGGGTTAAAGGCATGTGCAGCCATATCAGCTTTTTACCTGAGTGCTGGGGATTTGAACTCAGGTCCTCATGCTTATGTAGCAAATGTTCTTGCCCATGGAGTCATCTTTCCAGACTAAGTATGATGCTCTAAAAATCCATATACCCTAACTGAGAAATATTTCCTTGCTGAAAGATGTTGCCTGAACCCCCAGCAAGCCAATCTTGTTGGTGGAGAGTTTTGCAGCACCATTGACCATGGCTAATGAGGTGGCTGAAGACTGAAGAGTGGCTGTGGTCACTTCTTAAGACAACAGTGAAGTTTCTCAGATCCACTGACCCCTCCTTTTCAAAACAAGAGTTCTCAGTTTCATATTTTATGGCCAGGAGAACTCCTTCCAAATTTAGAACCTCAGACCTTGCTGCTGGCACCGGCCAAGTTTTTGTGGCATTCTCAATCCTTTGCCACGTTAGAACAGTGATTCTAAACCTTCCTAATGCTGTGACCCTTTAATATGGCTCCTCATGTTATGGTGACCCCCAACCATAAAATTATTTTCATTGCTACTTCTGACCTGTAAGTTTGCTGCTGTTATGAACCGTAATGTAAATATCCATAATGTAAATATTCCAAATTTTAGGCAATCCCTGGGAAAGGGCCATTCCACATCAAAGGAGTTGTCACCTCCCATGTTGAGAGGATCTCAGGGTCTCCAGGAGTAAGAGTTGCTACGGTGAAGACACCACCTTCTTTGCTTAATATCCTAAGATTGCAACCCTTCAGTCTCGTCTTGAGACTTCACTTGTGATCGGGTTCTTTGCTGTGTCCACCACACCAGTGGTGACACCCTCTCTGTGGGAGTCTTGGGCGATTCCAAGTTACCTGTGAGAGTTGGAACCATCCCTTCCCAAGCTCCTGTTAACGTCAATATCTTGTCCTTTCCCATGAATCTTGTATGCTCTTCCTTCCATCTAAAATGATGTGTGTTTGTTTTCTAGAAGCTCTTGAATTAACATTGACCAGATCCTCCAGCAGAATCCCTACCTGTGGCAGCCTTATGAAAATATATGATTGAGACAATCAAATCTGAGAGCTGGTGTTCCTCCTCGCGGCACCGGCTGCAGAGCAGACTGTCACACTAGCAGGCATGAAGTAAACATTTGCTTTGTGTGTCTCCATCATAGCTCTACAGTGACCAGGTGCACTGTCAATCACTGGTGCTGTTTTGGAAGGAATCTTTGTTTTTCCTTAGCATTAGGTCTCAACAATGGACTTCCATGTTATATATTGATGTGCCTGGCTCCATTCACAGAGCACAGGTGAAGGAGTTTCAGGCTCTTGACAATGCAGAATTCTAAATGACCCTGGCTTAGATTTCACATCTAAGCCCTTAAGAGGTCTAAGCTCTTAATGAGACTGCCCAGTCTTTGAAGCTCTGAAGCCAGGAACCAACTTCTCTGTAGCTGTGACAGTCTTCCATGGGGTCACCTGTTCTGTTGGGCTCTTTGGTCCACATGGAGGATTGGGTGTGGGGTGCAGCTGTCTTTGAGGGTTATCTCTGGTTCATCTTCTGAATGGCTTACTCCATTTTCCCCAACAGTACCCGATGCGTGTCCTTGCACTGCATGCTGGGAGAACAATTATATCCCATGAACCACTGCAAACCTCTGCAACTTCTCACCAGAGTTGAGGGTTGGTGCATCACTCTGGGTTAGGTCACGGCCTCAGGCAACACCATTGTTTATTTGAGCTTCCCTCTGGACCACTCAGAATGGCTCCCTAACAGTTAGAGGACTGCTAACTTTCTTAGCATTTGTGTGTTTACTGGATCAGCACCTTCTTTCTTATGAAAAGATTTATTTTTATTATTTTATTTTATTTTTATTTTTTTTAAATATTTATTTATTTATTCTGTATACAATATTCTGTCTCTGTGTATAGCT
>LOJH01009225.1:0-28429 GCA_001685095.1 Ellobius talpinus
GGTATAGGATGGGGCCAGTTGAGGCGCCCTCTCCTCAGCTGCTCAAGGAACAAGGACCCTGCATTTATTAAATTGATAGTTTGGCCCTTAGAATTATGATTTTTTATTTTATTTTACTTTTAATTTTTTTAATATATGTGTATGTGTGCATCTCTGCGAGTAAACGCCATGTGTGTGTGGGAGGTTCCTATGAAAGCCAGAATAGGACACTGGATCTCCTGGAAATATGAACTAGTGGTTGTGTACTGACTGATGTGGTACTGGGACCCCAGCTTGTGTCATCTGTAGGAACAGCACGTGCTCTTAACCACTGAGCCGTCTCTTTTTAATTTGCTGAGGGTTATTGTACCTCCTTTGCAAAGTATTGGAAGAGGCCAATGAGTTTATAATGGTTCCATTGAGATTTGAAATGAGTGTTTCTTCACCCCTTCCCACTTATGAGAGGTGAGGAGGCAGACCTAAGGCTCAGACTAGGTTACTGTGGAGAGGAAAGGCAGCCTAGCTCTGCACAGGGTTACTTCTCATCTCCAATCCGCCTAGAGCCAGTGAAAGTTACTTATATTAGGAAAAGTCTCTGCTCGGGAATTGATCACATGGACAACAAATCACTTCCTAAAAATTAGTTTAAGTTGAATTATTATGGTAATGTTCTGACTGATTTCTTGTCACTTAAGTTCTTGCTATAAGTGATCTACACCCACGTTAGCTTCTTGAGGAAAAGGTCTGAGCATGAAGGCCAGAAGGCTGTGAGAAGACAGAGGCAGCCTGTGCTGACCATCTAGTCTGAAGCAGCTCTGCTTACATATTATACTGACCATGTTTGCCAAGGGTTATGCATATCACTGTGTAAAATTAGGAATCTTAATGTAACAGTAAAGTGATTAGCAGCACTGAATAGAATCTTTAAAAAGTACTGTTGCTTTGCAGGAACACTAAATGGCTCTCTTCACTATTTTCCTTCTCAAACTCTTTGTTACTTCAATTTCTAGCCAACCATTATTTGGAAAAAATAATACAAAATTAACTGGGAACCAAATGTACTAGAATTAATAGAGAATGCAGAATTGGAAGAGGGAAATTTTAATCTGGCACACTGGCACCTAACTATAAGTAGACAAAAATGTTAATGTACATGTGTATTTAATTTTTATGGTGTATAGTCATAAGAAACTGCTAACAATTACAACTAAGAAATAGTTTAAATGATTTTACAAGGGATTGTGATTACATAGCCTGATTCCTCCGTTTATTTTCTTGGCTTGATTGCCTGCAGCTTTAAAATGTGGACCCAATTTTTGTATGTTCCTCAGGCTTTCTTCATTTGCTAAACTTTATCAGAAGGTAGACTGTTCTAAGTGTGTTTTTACCCTTTGACTCGCTGTCATAATTATGTTGAAGAACACATTACTCTGTAATGAATTTGTGTTAAATTTAGCATAGGGCAATTTTATGCTTGGCACACACATAAAAAGCTGGGTTTTTACAGATGAATGACTAACAAAGCCTTAAAAAGCTCATGCATTTTAAAGATCTACTGATGGCTCATGGAAAACTTTGTAAAATATTTAGATATAGTTCAGTCGATAATATCTTTGCACTCACATTCCATGTTTCCTATTAATACAAGGTTTTTTACTTAAAAACAGGTTCATTGTTTCTTAAAGGTGAACTCTGGCTTAATTCAGAGTTGGACTAAGCTCAAAGGTGTTCTCTGGAATGTGCCAAATCCACCCACTAAAAGATTATTTTGAGGCATTTTTTCACATTTTCTGTTAACCTTTAAAAACAGTTTTCTTCAGCTCTGAGAAGTAGATGGGTCTTCTTAGTGTGTCAGATGTGACTCAGAACGGCCCTTTGAGACAGGCTCCAGTTCTGTCTGTCCTTTCACTGACTGCTGAGTTCCCAGCGTTTGATCAATTGTGTCATATGCACATCTTATTAAAGCCGTGTATCCTGAAGCCTGTAGGCCACGCCATCACAGAGGTTCCACATTGGACAGACGGGCAGCTTCTCACTGCTGCCCACTGTATTAGAACCTCTGCTCTGCTCTTTCTCTTTTCCTAGTCTTTACACTTGTTTTTTTTTCTTTTTTTTAAATGAAGTTTTACTATTGGAAACACACCACTTTGCCTCTTCTTTTTAGTTACATTACTGTTTCTTTACTGGTTGGTTTGACTAGGACTTCTAGTACTTTTTTTTAAGTTTGTTGTTCAAGGATTTCATATATGGTATGTTAATGCATTTTGATCAAATCTCCCCTCTTGCCCTTTCTTCAAATTCCTCCCATATCTGCATGTTATTGTTTGATTTTCTTTCCTATGATAAAACACTTACAAAAACCAACTTGTAGAGGAAGGGGTTTATTTACCTTACAGATTATAGTCCATCACTGAAGGAAGCCAGGACGGGAGCTTGAGGCAGGAACAGAAGTAGAAACCATGGAGGAATACAGTTTACTGGCTTGCTCTCATATGTCTTCTCAGTTTCCTTATGCAGTTCAAAATCACCTGCCCAGGGCACTGTTACAATTAGATCAAAGCAAAAACAAAATTTAAAAATTAACAGTGTAAAAGGCCCAGTACTCAAAGTCTGGTAATCATTCATGGTCTGGGCTCCAAGGACTTGGGGGGCTCTACCTCTCCAACTCTGGCGCTCTCAGCTCGTCTCATAGGCTCACATCAGCACTGTTCTGTACCTGCTACTATTCTTGGTGTTCATTCCAAAGTCCTGGCGTCTCCAACGTACTAGGGCCTCCATAGCCACTGCAACTGCCCCTTCATCCATGCCGTCTTCTGGCCTCACACAGTGCCAAGCCTCAGCTGCTCTCCATTGCCCTTTTGTGCCTTCAAAACCAGTACCATCTGGGAGACTCTTACACATAATTGGGTTCTGCTTCCAGTTAGAGATGCAGCCTTGGTCCTCTGCTGGGCCATGGCTTGTGTGTGTTGACCCTAAGGAAATAATTCACCAGAGGGTTTGCCTTCATAATGCTGGTCTCTTGTTAATCGCAGCTGATTTTTCAGCCAGCCAACCAGAAACCACAGATTCTTAAGATTCTTAAATCAGATTTATCACGTGAATGGCCCTGATTGATGAGTCTTTGCTTCCCTCTGAAACTTTACAAAGTAGACCTCCATCATCTGCATTTCTCTCAACACTCTTGTCTCCCAAGCTCCCACCAAACAGTCCTTTACATTTTGAACACTCTGGCCTTTCCAGCCCAAAGTTTGAGACACTTTGACATTCTTCCCCCAAACAACACCAACAGGTCTGTCAGAGACGTAGCCCACTTTCTGCCCTGTTAGTTTTCTCTTGCTGTGATGGAACATTCTGAGCAAACCTGACTTAAAAGGTCTGCACATCCTGATTGCAGCTCATCATCTGAGGGAAGTCAGAGCAGGGGCAGGAATCATGGGAAAATCTCCGGCTTACGTTCACCTACCTTTCTTATAATCTCCAGGACCACATGTCTAGGGATGGGACCACCCACATCAATCATTAATTATGAAAATGTCCCATAGTCATGCCCCTAGGTGAATCTCATGGAGGCAGTTCTTCACTTGAGATTTCCTTTTCTCAGATACATCTAAGTTTGTGTCAGGTGACAAAACTAATAAGCACAGATTTTAAATAAGGAAATTTCAAGAAACTTGCAGTGAGATGGGATGAATTTGCCCCTGCTTTTGATTTGGATTTGACCTCATTTGCACAGTTTCTGTCCTGACTTTCACGTAACTCATTATAGATTCTTATATATTGTTTTAGAATCATCTTACACATATGCAAGCAAATGTAAATACTCAATCTTCTAGTTTTTCAGATTTAGTTTTTAAAATAATTTTCCTTTTTCATATAATGTGTTATATCCTGCAGATTCTCTCATACATTTATATACATATATAGACTTTTTGCTATTAAATTGGTGGACATTTAGATTGTTTATAGTAATTTTGTTATAAATAACCTATAGGCAGAGTTTATTGTCAGGATCACAAATCAGCTCTGTCCTGCTAGCTGCTCCCAAGTAACCACACTGAGACTTAATATTAATTATAAATGCTCCACTGATAGTTTAGGCTTGTTCTTAGCTAGCTCTTATAACCTAAATTAACCAATTTCTATTAATCTGTGTGCTGCCCCAAGGCTCATTTACCTCATCTACATACTTCCATCCTGCTTGCTCTGCTTCTTATGGTGTCTCCTCAGGATTCTTCCCTTTTCCTCCACAGCATATTTTCTTCCCCGAAAATCCTGCATAGACTTGACCAGTCAGCACTTTATTAACAATGAGGGCAACATGTCTTCACAGTGTACAGAAAGATGATTCCACAGCATTTCCCCCCTTTTTGGCTAATTGAAAAGGAAGGTTTTTAATTTTGACATAGTAAAATTATATAGAAAAATAATTATTAAGTAAGAATTACAGTTATAATATCTAGTCCATTTTATTTTACAAAATAGAGAACATACTCCATCAGCTGTCTTCTCCTGAAAAGTCCAGAGTTTCATACCTAATTTTTTTCTACCCTGATGAGGGAGAACTATAACTATCTTGTCTTCAACCCCATCAAAGACTGAGAAGAATATAATATTGCCCGAGTAAACATGAATTGCGGAGCAAGCAGTTTTCAAGATTGAGAGATTACAGAAACAGCTGGCTGCCTGGACAGTCACCCTAGGTTCTTCTGTAATGTTGGGGCATCCAACTCTGGCCTAAAGTTCCAGTAATCTGACAGACTTTTTGAAAAGCAAGAAAATTTGAAGGACTGTCCTATCTTGTCCTGACAAAGTTTGGCAGTCACCTTTTTTTTGCATCCTGCTGGTACACTTTGGACATATGCTCTCAGCAATTGAGGCAAGGGCAGTTTCTTTGCCCACATGGCTAGTTTTTTCCAAAAAGAAAAAACTGCATACAAAGTTTCTTCAATGCCCATCATCCTCTTTTGAAGCAAATTGGTGCTGTCAGGAGCAGGTATGTCTCACTGTCATGAAAAGCCTTAGGTTATTAAACATATCAAATGTCATTCTGTAAGTCTTTGAAGTGTTTGAAGATCATCTGTCTATCTATATTAGTGTTTGACCTTGAAAACATACCTAACAGGACTATAAGTTTGACTATTATAGATGACTATTAATCTGTATTTCTTAATTGTGCATTACATTTTGGGTCATAAGCACAATGCCCCAAACAATAGTAGAAATATACATATAGTATAACAAAGTTAACTTTAAATTTGTATCAATATAACAATATCCATACCAATGTAAAGTATTTTGAGATTAATAGTTGTTGTCTTTGGATTAAAGTAGATTCAATAATCTACCCTTTTTTCCTATAATTCCTATATCATATCCCCCTTTTTTTCTTTAGAAAGAGACCTTTGAATTTAATTATTTTGTTTAGCTTTTTTCTGACTATGACAATAACAACCTGTATCCAACCCCCCATAAATGACAACAAATATCCATAACCCATCTTTTTGGAATGTGGGTATTGTTTTCTCTAGACTGCTTCCTGTTGTCTGGGGCATGGAATCTTTGGGGGAACCTTGAGAAAATCAGGATTGTTAAGTATTGACTGGAGTAGTTTGTGAGGCTGGACCTTCTCAGCCAGCAGTCTTGAAACTGTTTTGGATGCTGGATAATCTGGGCCATTCATTTTTATTGGTGTGTGGTCCTTTTGCTCTGAAAATACATAAACTTTTAAAGGTAACATGCATATTTGCATTAATACAAGTATAGACTGTGCATTGTACGCAAGTCAGCCAAAATTGACTTTTTGTTTTATGTTTGAGCAAGTTGAATATGTTACACGTTTTATAGTTTTCTAGGCTTATTTCTGTATGTCTGTAACCAGGATTTTCAGGGGGTCTTTCCCTGATCCATATCAGCCTAGAATGAATCCACAGCTTCTCATTTCCTGTGGAAATAAAAATATAGTGTCTTATGTTCCAACACATTTCTCCTTTTTTTGTCTACAATAAGAACAGTTATTAGGTAAAGAATTATATTGACAATGTCCATTCCATTTGCATTTGTCAAATTCAGAAAAAATGCTTCATTACTTTCCTAATTTGGTGAGTCCAAAGTTTTGTAGCCTGATAACTTCATATCCAAATTACATGTGTGCTAATGTATTTGGAGGTAAATTTCTATAAATGGAATTATTGTCTTAATAAGTATGTGTACTTCATGTGTGCTTAAGCACTCTTAGCTCCAGGAAGCAACTGGGAAAGCTCCCTTGAACTTCTGGGTTCACTGAGGCTCTTAGGAAGCACCCAGGTGATTTTGCCCACTTATTTGCTATTCTAGGAAACAGCTGGTTAGCTCTCTTCTTTCCATCTTCAGGACAGGTGCTTTCTTGAGTAGTTTGGGCCAGAGAGTCTGTTCCTTCCCCCTAACCAACAACTCTGGATAGCAATTGACTGGCCTTTCCATACTATGGACTCTAAGAAGCAAGTGGGTGGCCCTGCCCATCCAACTATGATCCTCAGAAGTAGTTAAATAAATCATTCTAAAACACTGGAACTACTAAGACCCTAAGAAGTAGATGCTTGGCCTCATCTGCCCATTCTACATCCAGAAAGTTTCTGGACAGATCTGCCTGAGCATGTAGGTCCCCAGATACCCACATAGTTACCGCCGCAGCTTTTACATGCTGACGTGAATCCTAGCTGCTACCATCACATCCATCTAGACCAACTGGGTGGTCCTGCCTTCACACAGCCCTTGGAAACTGATAGTGGCCTTAAACCTGCAGTTGGTACACTGTACCCTAACTAAGACAGTTTTACCTCAGATGGTAGTTTGGCACTGCGTTCCCTGTAGCTTAGGCCATCAAGATGCCCACTGGGATCACTAGTGTTAATTGTATTTAAAGAAACAGCATGGACATTACATACCAAAAGCAGCACTAAGAAGGAGGCTTATTGGTGATAATTACTTACATTGAAAAACAAAACAACAACAAAATAAAGATCATAGCAGAAAGAAACAAAATACTTAAAATGCAAATAACAATGAAATTGAATTTTTATTTTTTTTAATTGTTTGGTCATGCAACCCCATTGCTCTCACCTCCCAGCCTTCTCATGTCCACTCCCCTTCCTACTCCCTCTCCCCCAAAATAAAGGAAAAGGAAAAAGCAAGTTCAGTTTGTATTGACTCACTGGAGTGTGCCCAAATTCCTAGTTGCCAGCCAGCCAACCTCCCGTTGCAGGGAGGGTGAGTCTTTCTCCATCTACATGCGTGCCAGAAACCATCAACTGAGGAGAGCCAGCAGTGGCCAGGGGAGGGACTGGGCCAGTTCTCAGGGTTTGGTGGTAACACCAGCTGCAGACATCAGCATGGACCTTGGGGACCTCAGGTCCACTGACCCACTCATGGCCCTCAGTGCCTGCATTGGCCACAAGCCTCAGCATAGCCTCAGGTGGTTACACATGACACTCATATCAGGATGCCCCAAGGCAGCAAAGCCTGAGGCCACGCAAGAAGTCATCATTAGTCAGCAGCACAGACTTCATACTTCACATGAATCTCAAGCTTCATTGAATCCTGGGGCAACTGCATGGACAATAGATACCAACATGGCCTCTGGCCTCTGGTGGCTTCCTGTACCATAATGGTCCTTCCAGGAGATCCAATCCAGAAAGCAAGCCTTTCTTCATCTCAAGCTGCTGTCATTGCCTGGAGCCAGGGGATCCCAGGCCTAGGCAGCAGGTCCAGGACTAAGTCCGTGTCTGCATAAGTTTCAGGCTGTTAAACACCTTTCCGCTGACCCTGCTGGGCAATGACTGCATACCCATCAGCCCTCACTCTCGCGTGTCACTGCCATCAGGTCCCTAGTTCCTCCTCTCTCCATAGTGCATGCACAGCTCTGCTTCTCTGTCTTTCCCACCTCTTTACATATTTGTTTATCACCATGGTGCTTGTGTATCTTTGAAAGCATTTTTTACGATAAAATTGGTAGTCTTTTAGCTAGACTCTGCAAGAGAAGAGAAAATGAATGAAATGATGAAAGACTTCTGCTACTGACAGTGCAGAAAGGCTGAGGGTCTTTAGAAGAGACTGTCATGAGCAGCTGTGCACCAAGAAAGTAGAGAGCCTAGAAGACAGATGGCAGCTTCTAGATACGAGCCTATCACAATTGACCCTCAGGAGTTGCAATATCTGAACAGACCAATAGTAAGAAGAAAATGGTACATCAGCAACAACAACTTTCCCAAGAAGTCTGGGTGGGTAGTGCAGAGGTAGAATGCTTACCCAGTGTTTACAAAGCCCAAGCGCTACCAACACCAAAAAGAAAAGAATAGTAGTTTCCCAAGGAAAGCTCCCAAACTAACTGAATTCACTGCTGAGTGTTTTCAAATGTTTAAAGGAAGACTAACACTAAATTCTTCTCATGCTATCCCAAAATATTGAATCAGGGGAGATAGCCTTCCAAACTGGTTTTATGAGGCTAGCATTACCTTGATAACAAACTCAAAAACACAACCACCAAAAACAATAGACCAGTAATCCTGACGAACATATATGCAGAAATTATCAACATATTAGTTGATTGAAAACATGAAAAAGGAGATAAGCCATGGTCAGATAGGATTTATTCAAAGTTGGAAAAATGCTTCAGTATATGTAAATAAATAAATATCTTAATCAATAGCATGACTGAAAGTTGTACAATCATCTTATTAAAACCATAAAATACAATAAAAATGAACATCACAATAAAAACTTGAAAAATTAGGTATAGAAAGAATATCTTAACATAATAAGGCCCAGCGTGGTCATCCACAGCCTGTGACATACTGAGTAGGGAAAAGCTAAAATCATTTCCACAAGAGTAAGAGAAAGGCATGGATTTCTGTCTTCACCACTCTTATCCAATGAAGTATTGAAAGTCTTTTCCAGAGCAACAACATAATAAACATATAGGGCGTCTAGAGCAGGCCTCATTGTCTTGTTTGCAGATGGTATGATTTATATATAGAAAGCCTCATTTTATTTTCTACTCATCTATCAGTGGGAACCTAGGTTGAGTCCATATCTTGGCCATTGTGAACAATGCACTAATTAACCTTCAAGTGCAAAACGTCTCTTCACACTGCTTTCTCTTGGGTATACTTCCTCTAATGAGATTGCTAAATTGAGGCATTTATAGACACAACGATGTGTTAATGAGCACTAAAAGTTTTGTCACCTGAAGTCACATATGTTGAGCTTAGGATTATTATATTTTGTAATGTGAGACAGGCTCAGAAATACAAATAGAGCACACTCACATTTCAAAGTTTAAAATTGTCGTCTGATCCCCTGGTTTACTTACTCTTTCTGAATTTTATTGAAAAAATATCTTTATACTTAACATAATCAAAACAGAAAATTGACAGTATTAACTTAAGAGTTTGTATTTAAAATTTCTGGCATAGCCAGGTGCAGGTGAAGCATGCCTTTAATCTCAATACTTGGGAGGCAGAGGCAGGCAGATCTTAGGCTAGCCTGGCCTAACAGAGTGAATTCCAGTATGCAAAGAAATCCTGTCTCAAAAAGAGAGAGGGTTTGAAATGTTTTTTTCTGACTTAAAATATTCAGTAGTACAGAATTTAGAATTTGTATGAATTGTCATCTTAATAATGTAACAGTAATAAAAATCAAGAAAACATTTTTTTATTTAATTTTTTTATTTTGCATACCAATCACAGTTCCTTCTCCTGTCCCCCCATTTTCTCCCATCCAACCCCACATCTGCTCCTCAGAAAGGGTAAGGCCTCCCATGGGGAGTCAACAAAGTCTGGCATATCAAGTTGAGGCAGGATCAAGCCCCTCCCCCCTGTGTCTAGGCTGAGCAGGGTATCCCACCATAGAGAATAGGCTCTCCAAAAAAACAGATTTATCCTCTAGGGTCCCATTGGCAGTGACCCCATAGACTACCCAAGCCACTCATTCACATTCAGAGGGCCTAGTTTGGTCCTATACAGGTTCCCCCCTTCCCCCCTCCCCCGTCAGTCCAGAATCAATGAGTTCCCACTAGGTCAGGTTAGTTGTTTCTGTGGGTATCCCAACATGGTCCTTTGTTCATATTATTGCTCCTTCCTCCCTTCAACTGGACTCTGGGAACTCGACCCAAAGCTCGGCTGTGGATCTCTGCATCTGCTACCATCAGTTACTGGATGAAGGTTATATGACGACAATTAGGGTAGTCATCAATCTGATTACAGGGGAAGGCCAGTTCAGGCACCCTCTCCACTATTGCTTGGAATCTTAGTTGAGGTCATCTTTGAGGATTTCTGGGAATTTCCCTAGCACCAGGTTTCTCCCTGACCCTATAATGGCTCCCTCTATCCAGATATGTCTTTCCTGGCTCTCCCTCTCTGTCCATCCCCCAACGCAGCCATCCTGTTCCCTCATGTTCTCCTCTCCATTCCCTTTACCCCTCCCTCTCCTCGTCCCTCACAGTTTACTCAGGATATCTTATCTATTTTCCCTTCCCAGGGGCATCCATGCATGTCTCTCTTAGGGCCCTCCTTGTTACCTAGCTTCAGGGGTTGTGGGTTGTAGCCTAGTTATCCCCCCCAAAAAACCCAAAAAACAAAAAACAAAACATTTTTTAAGTTGATCTGAAAGTAATAATAGAATGATAGTGATCAGAGCCTGGGAAAGGTTGGAGGGACTGAAGTGGGTGATTATGCCTATAGTGGACTAGTTCCTAATGTTCTTTACCACTGTAAAGTACGGGTGACAGGTTTCAGAGTAGCTGGTAGAAAGTGTGACTGCTTCCAGCACCAGTGGTGCATATGAGGTGGCACATCAACTACACTGAGCTCATCTTATACAATGTATATGTTCATTGAAATGTTGCACTGTGCCCCAATAATGTGTATAGTTACAGTGTTTCAATTAAAATGAAAATTATATGTATATACTTCTAATTTTGTTGGATGTAATTGCTACAGATAGATACCCTACGAGCTGTATCAGATTTCTTGTTTCCTGTAGTCTCCCTGTGCTTAACAGACTTCTGATTTTTTGTGAATCTTATTGCTTGAAATAGTGTCTTTCACGGTGTTTACCTTGATTTCTTCTGTTGAGAATAAGATCACTACACTTCCTATGGTGGGAAAACTCTTTTTAAAAATGGAATGTGTTATTTGAAGGTAAAATGTAATCTTTTACTTTAGTCTTAAAAATCATATTTCACAGTCCCTGTTGTTGGTGCAAATGAAAGAAATATGAGGTACTTTTCCTTTCCCTACTGCACTGATGATCTTTAGATAGTTCATAATGTATAACATGCTTGAAACAAAGTCTCACGAGTTTACATATGATATAGACCTGTGAATCTCACCTTGATGTGCTGGACCTGACCTAACAGTGGATGGGTTATTAGTGTCTCAGTCCACCAGCCTCAGAAATAATGCATTTCTGCATTCTAGGACAGCAGTCTTTAAAAGGTGATTTTTTTTTAAGTTGAGGCCTTACTGGAACTCACTATTGCTAGAACTCATAGTCTGGCTTTAAACTCATGGTATTCCTCCTGCCTTGGCTTCCCAAGTGATGAGATACAGGCATACATTATCATTTCTTACAAAATATTGTCTCTCTGAAAAACATTCTTGCAACATGGAATGCCTATGAGTAGGACAACACCAGGAGTCCTGAGTGTGAAAGGCTGGAGACTGCCTAGCTTCTCACTGTGCCAACAGAAAGCTTGAGGTGGCTGTGTAACGTGTCCAAAGATAGTAGTGAAGACTTGAAATCGTGTCTTCTCATCTCAAAGGCTTGCATTTGCTACCAGATGACATATTTATTTCTAGATATACTAATGCTGATAATGGAGCAAAAATCAGTCAAGTTTTTAAAAAATTCCACTAAAGTTAGGTATTCATGTTTTGAAAGATGTTTTATATATCATGTACCAGAATCTCTTGTTTAAACCACTTAGGATGTTTTATAGCATGGAAAATGCCCAAACTATTGTTTCAGATAGCTCATTTATATTTGGGTGGATCATGTAAAAACACTAACTGGCTGACAAACTCCGTGAAGTGTTTGCCTAACTATTATTACATCAGTGGGACAGATGTCTGCATTACTTGATTTTTCTAAGATTAAAAAAAAGATCAGTATAGTCCCATTTCAGAAACACTCAACAGGCTTTTAGGGGAATGCTATTCTGTTTTTTATTCCAAGCTTTCTGGTTTGTGTTAAGATGATTCATAGGCTATTAGAGCTGAAATATATTCAAGTTTCTCTAACCTAGTTCGTTTTACAGATGGAAAAAAAACCACTATTAAAGGAGTATATGCTGCCCCAACTCAAGCTAAGATTATTGGTTCCAGTCTAGTGCGTATAGCTCTATAATACTGTTTTCTTTTTATTTGACTCATCACAGTTTGTTCTAACACCGGATGCCAAATGTTTTCTTAACTATTTAAAAATTTTAGCTATGTGTTTTTATTGTGGTAAAACATGCAAGGATAATGAGTTTAACTTAATAAGTTTTAAATGGACACTGTGTTATTGTTAATGGTGTTAATGGTGTAAATGGACACTGTGTTGTTAATGGTGTAAATGGACACTGTTATTGTTAATGGTGTTAATGGTGTAAATGGACACTGCGTTATTGTTAATGGTGTTAATGGTGTAAATGGACACTGCATTATTGTTAATGGTGTTAATGGTGTAAATGGACACTGCGTTATTGTTAATGGTGTAAATGGACACTGCGTTATTGTTAATGGTGTAAATGGACACTGTGTTATTGTTAATGGTGTTAATGGTATAAATGGACACTGTGTTATTGTTAATGGTGTTAATGGTGTAAATGGAGACTGCGTTATTGTTAATGGTGTAAATGGACACTGCATTATTGTTAATGGTATAAATGGACACTGCCTTGTTGTTAATGGTGTAAATGGTGTAAATGGAGACTGTGTTATTGGTAATGGTGTAAATGGTGTAAATGTACTCTGTTTTATTGGTAATGGTGTAAATGGACACTGCATTATTGTTAATGGTGTAAATGGACACTGTGTTATTGGTAATGGTATTAATGAAGACTGTGCTTTTGTTTCCTGGCCTCCCAGGCCCACATAATTACAAAAAACTATAATTAATTGCAAAAACTATAATTAATTGCAATACTGTTTGGCTAGTGTCTTAGGCATATTCCTTACATCTTAACCCATTTCTATAAATCTATGTATCACAACAAGGCTGTGGCTTACTGGTCATGTTCTGCCATCTTTCTCCTTTGGCTGACTGCAAGGCATCTCCTGACTCTGCCTTCTTTATCCCTGAATTAAGTTTAGTTTTCCGACCTAGGTATAGTCCGCCCTGCCATAGGCCATAAAGTAGCTTCTTTATTAACCAGTGTTAATAAAACATATTCACAGTATACAAAGGGGAATACCACATCATCTCCCCTTTTCTGTATAAATAAAAAAAGGTTTTAGCTTTAATATATATATTGCAATATAAAATTTATATATTGCATATAACAAAATGGGTATCAAGCAAGAATTACAGTTACAATATTTAATTTACTTGTATTTGGCAAAATTAAAGAAAATATTCTGTCATCGAGTTTATTTTTGTGAGTCTTAAGTTTCATATCTAATTTATCTTTTATCATAACTAAGGAAAATATTAACTGCCTTCACCTCCATTGAAGACCCAAAAAGGAAATAATAGTAATTGAGTAAACAGGAAATGCAAGCAAGCAACTTCCATAAAATGTGAGAAATGACAGAAACAGCTGGTTGCCTGGACAGTCACTCAAAGTTCATTTGCATCATTGGGGCATCCTTCTTCGGCCTACAGGTCCAGCATATCCAACAGACTTTTCTGTGAAGCAGGATATTCTGAAGGGCTGTCCTCCCTTGTCTTGGCAATGTTTGGCAGTCACATTCTTTTGTGTCCTCCTTGTCTAATTAGATCAGCATACTGTCAGCAGTGGAAGCAAGGACATTTTCTTGCCTAGTGGCTTACTATTGCCACTCCATGTGACAAAAGAAAGTAAACTCCATGTGGCATTTCTTTGATGCCCATTATCTTCTCTGAAGTAGAAACTGCCAGGAGCAGACATGCCTCATTGTCATAAAAAAAAGAATCTGTGTTATTAAAACATCTTAAATGGCATATTCTATAGATTTCTGAAGTGTTTGACGATGACTTGTCTAAAATATATCTTTGACCAAAACATATCTAATGTGACTACAAGTTTGATTATAGTAGGTGACTAATTACTAACCTGTATTTCCTTATTATGGGCTAGAGAGATGGCTTGGTGGTTAAAAGCACTGTCTGCTCTTCCAAACATCTTGAGTTCAATTCCCAGAAACCACGTGGTAGCTCACAGCCATCTACAGTGAGCTCTGGTGCCCTCTGGAGGAAGAGACCTGGTCAGTTGTCCTCATCAACTTAGACCATGAAACCTAATATGGACAAGTTCAACAGAACCGCCATATATGGGCTGTCCATGCATGTTTCATCATTGCCAGGGCATAAATTTCATTTCATTTTTTCAAATTTCCTTATTATCCTAAACAGTTGGTATAATAACTTTCAAGGACTAGAAATTTGCATTACATTGTTAAATGACTGGTATAGTAGAAATGTTCTAACAAAATTAATATACAGTATGTTCTAACAATATCAAATTTGTATCAATATATAAAATTTATATGCAATATACAAAAGCCCAATCAAATATGAAACATTTAAAACTAATAGTTGCTTTCTAAAAGTAGATTCAATAATCTACCTTTTTATCTTATCATATCTACTTCCTCCTTTTTATCCAGAGTAGATTCAATAATCTACCCTTTTATCCTGTCATATCTATGTCCCCCTTTTTTCTTTTCAAAATAAGAAGTCTTAATCTAATCTTCTTTGTTTAGCTTTCTTCCTGACCATTACCAATAATAACTTATAACCAGTCCCCCTAAACAATGACAACTATCCATATTCCATTGAACAACCAAAAACCACCCACCCCACCTCTTGGCAATGTGGGCGTCATATTCTTAAATTTACTTCCTGCTGTCTGAGGGTGACAGTGTCTTTAGGGTATTCTGAAAAAAGAAATGGGTTAATTGTCAAGTCCTGGGAGAGGTAGCTGGGTCATTTTTTGTTCAGTCTGTGTATAATGGGAAAGTGCAGGGCTTGTCTCAAGTCCTGACTAGAGTAGTCTGTCTACATAAAGGTAAGCACACCTGTACAATAGATTCCTAGAACCTTTTCACTGTGTGATGACTGACTTTTCACAGGCTCCTTCCTGCTGACCAGCTCCTCTCCCTCTCTCTCCCTAGCTTCCAGAAAGCACTGCTCTACTGTGTTTCTTTGTCTGCTTTAGGTAGCTTCTGTAGTGGGACCATGCAGTGTTCATGCCTGTGTGGCAGACTTATTTACTTACTGTATGTTTTCAGGGTTCATCATGTCATGGCGTATAACAGTGTTTCCTTAAAAGGGTGGCTAGATGGTATTGTATTGTGTGAACATACCAGTTTCCTTATCCTTTCACGTAAGTTGTTTCTGTTTCTTGCCTATTAGGAACAGTACTTCAGGTGAATATAGCATAGCACTATAACTACCTCTTCTAGGTTTTAATTTCAGTATTTTGGGGGCAGATATTCAAGAGTAGAATTTTTGGTGTATATTTTTGTTTTTTTGAGAAATTGCCATAATGTGTTTTACAGCCACTGTATGTTTGTATTGTCACCAAAAGTGCACACTTGTTGAAATGACTCCACATGCTTGCCAGCAATTTCTATTTCTGATATGATTGCTGTTGTTGGGATAGGGTATTGGTTGTTTCTTGTTTTGCTTTCTGCCTCATCATGTTTATGAGACATGCTTTGCTACTGATTACAGATAATGGTCATCTCTTCATGCATCTTTTGCTAATTTTCTGTGCAGCAATGTCTATCCAAGTCTGTTGTTTTTAACTGGGGTTATTTATTTCTTGTTTGTTTTTGATAGTGGTTTTTAGGATTTCTCTCTCTCTCGATTTTTTTAATTTTATGTGTATGGGTATTTTACCTGCATGTATGTGTACCTTATAAGTGCAGTACCCACAGGTACCAGAAGAGGGGTTCAGATCTCCTGGAACTGGAGTTACAGATTCAGTTACATGACAGTTGTGAGCTGTCATGTGGATGCTGGGAACTGAACCTGTTTCTCTGGAAGAGCAACCAGTGTTCTTAACCACTGAGCCAGATCTCCAGCCCCCTTGTGGGAGTTCTTGATGCATTATGAACATTGATCATTTATCAGATACTTGTTTTGCAAGTATTTCTCTTATTTTTTGCAACTTCATTTTCATTTTGTTGATGTTTTTCTCCTTTGCTATATAGAAGCAATTCATGGGTCTGGTGAGATGAATGGAGATGGATGGCTCAAGGGGTGGAGGTGCTTACTGCCAAGACTGGTATCCTGGGTTTAATCCTAGGACCTGCTTGGTAGAAGAAAATACAAGACTTATTTAAGTAGTCTTCTCACCTGTATACACATGCCAGAGTTGGCATGTGCATGAAAACACACACACACACACACAGAGGTGTATACACAGTCACAGATAGACATATGCATATATACACACACAGACACATTGGTGTACACACGAGTACAGAGACACACAGACAGACAGACAGACACATAAGTAAGGAACACATAATACATTTAGAAGTTACTTGTCTATTTTTCTCTTGTCTGTACTTTTACCTTTACCCCCAGTAAATCCCTGCCAAAATCATTGTCATAAAACTTTTGCACTGTATTTTGTCTATGAATTTTATAGTCTCAGCACTTACAAGGAAAACTTCAATACATTTAAGCTGTTTCATGTGTGTGGTAGATGTCCAGTTTTTCCAACATTTGTTGAGAAAATATCCTTCTTCCCTTTTCCATTATTGTCCCCGTGTTACTGCGACCATGTCATGTGTGACCATGTGCTTCCATTTGGATCAGTTTCTGAAGATTTCTTCATCTGAGCCTTGGTCCCTTGTTTTGTTGTTGTTGTGGTGGTGATGTTTTTCATGTGCGTCTTAACTTGTGTTGGAGCTGCGTGTGTGAAAGCTCAACTACCCTCGCCGTGTGTCTGGACTGACTCTGCATAGAGGGAGAGAGTCCATGGCAGTCAACCTGGGTGTCACTTGGCAGGATTCTGAAACCTTGCCTGGTGAGATTGCAACTGCTCTGAACCTGTTTATTTATTCATTTTAAGAGGCCTGCTAGCTTCTTAGGAAAATTAGTTCTCTTGTTCTTTTTTTTCACACACACACCCATTGCTTTTTGAGTCTGTCTTTCTTGCAGTTAACCATTCTGCTTTTTCTATACTCTGTAGCTGAGCAGACATCCAAAGTATACTTCCTCTTCATCAGTACCCAATCAATGCTCTCTTCCTGTCCCTGAGGTGGCCCTTCAGAGAATCGGAATGCACAGAACTTTTTCCTTGAGGAAGAAGCCTCACAACACACATCTGAACTGTGTCAGAGGAAATGCCTCCTTCTCTCCTGCACCCAGGATCCAGATTATGCCAGTTCTCGTTCCACTCTGAGTGAGATTTAAAAACAAACAAACAGCTGGCTGGGCGGTGGTGACACATGGCTTTAATCCCAGCTCTCCGGAGGCAGAGGCAGATGAATCTCTGTGAGTATGAGGCCAGCCTGGTCTACAAGAGCTAATTCCAGGACAGGCTCCAAAGCTACAGAAAAACCCTGTCTTGAAAAAACAAAAACAAAAACAAACAAAAAAAACTAGTTATTTTCTCAGCTCTTCAAAAATGTAACTGTTTACCCAAGAGAATTGTGATCTGGAATGTTCTCTCCTGGTTCTTTGTCAGCTTGGGGGTAAAGTGGAATTGCTTCTTGTACTTACTTAGTTATGTCTGTTCTTGGCTTTGTGCTTTTTTGGTATACTGCAGCGGATCCTGGAATTCTCGTACTGGGGCTGTAATCTGTGTATCATTTTAAGTGGGTGTTTGTGGGGTGAAGACTAGGGCTTCTTGTTTTGCCATCCTTTTATGTAACACAACTTACATTTTTATTCAACTTTTTCTTTTGATGTAATTGTAGATTCACAGTTATAATAAATACAGAAGTATTCTGTTGTGTATGCCACCTAGTGAACGTATGATAACTTCTATAAACTATACAGTGAGATCTCACAACCCAGACGCTGATGTAGGGGAGACACAGGACAGGTCATCACTACAGAGACCTTTCCTATTACCCTGTGATGAGCAGACCATACTGTCTCTTCTGCCCATGTCCGTGATGTTGCCATTCCAAGAACATTATAAAAATGGGAGTTAAGAACATAGCTTTCTCATAGCATGCTAGCCTAGAATGTGTAAAGTCCAGATTCAGTTCAAGCACAAAAAAAAACAAAAGCCACCAAGCCAAATTAGAGAACCTTCAAAGTAAAAGCAGAATCAGGAGAGTGAGTTGTTACTGTCTTCAGGGAATAAAATTTCAGTGTGTAACTTTTTTTTTCAATTCGTAATTCTCTGAAGATTCCATTTATATTTCTGTGCTTGTCAGTATGGTTCTATAGTATATAGTCAGGGCATTTGCCCATTGAAGGATATCAGGTTGCTTTCAGTTTTCAGCTGTTACTAATAAAATTGCTGTGCTAATTCATGTTCAGATTTGTGCGTAACATAAGCTTTTCCTTTTGTGTGCTGGGTACCTAGGAGTACACCAGATTGGGTGGTAGTGGCATGTTTGATTTCATAGAAACTGTCAATCTGTTTTCTAGAGTGCTGTTTTTATGCTTACCCATAATGTATGAGTGGCCCAGTTATTCTGCATGCTCCCCAGCATTTGGTATTAGTTTAGCCGCTGTGTTCCCATATTATGCAGCCATTCCAGTAGCTATGCAGTGGCATCCCATTGTGGCCTTAGGATTGCACTTCTCTAGTGGCTGGTGATGTTGACATTTGATGATGAAGATTCTTCCCATATGCTCATTTGCCAGCAGTATGCAAACCTAATTGAACTCACGCCACTGATGCTAACCTTTTGGCTGGATATATGGTTTGCAAACATTACCTCCTGATCTACAGTTTATATTGTCATTATCTTTTTGTATAGGGGTATTTTGCACAGGGAAAAACATTACTCTTAACAAATTCTATTAGTTTTTCTTCTTATGGATAGGCTTTAGTAGCAAATTTCTTCGATGTAGGTCTAAAGAGTCTTAATGCTTTCCCCTCTAATTATACACTTAACTTTTAGGTCCATTTTAGATCATTTTGCTTAAAACAAGAAGCTTAGATTGAGACTCCTTGGGGGCAAGTCTTTTACCTGTGGGTGTCCATCTATGTTTCCTGTGTTGACTTTGGCTTTTACTTCTTGGCTTTAGGCTGGGCTCTGAGTGTTGACCTGTGTATCTATCGCTCTGCTAATACCAGTCTTGGGTAGTGTGGTGAGGAGTTGAGCCTCTCGGGTGAATCAGCTGCCCTCTCATTTTATTCTTTTTACAAAGTACTTTAGGCATACTGCTTCCTTTGCTTCTTCAAATAAATGTTAAACTCTTTCTTTTTTTCTATCTACAAATTAATACTGCTGAGGATATCTAGGCATTGCGTTAAACCTGCACAGTATTTGGGGACAGAGCAGCATCTGGTTTGTTGGCTGTTTCTCCTCTCCTTTCAGCATTTGATGAAGTTTTATATTTTTTATATGTTCCAAGTGTGATGCTGAGAGCTGGATGTTTTAAGTAATGTTAGCTGTCTGGATAGAGTCCTCCCTTCTCCTGGGCCCCTTTCTGATGCTGTTTGTTTGTCCATTTAATTAATGACTTGGCTGGACTGTTTCTGTGAAGCCTGTTTCTCCTACAGCATTGAGGCCTGTAACGTTGATCCTCAGAGGGTGCATTCCTGAGTGTGTACGTGGTCACCTGGGATGACAGTGGATTTATTAGGCTCTTTAGCTGTGTCTTTTTCTGGTTTTTGTTAGTTTTTTTGCCTCTGCTAGTGCCTAACACAGCTGTTTGGCTCTGTAAGTTACTGATGGATTAGAGGGGTGTGTGTGTGTGTGTGTGTGTGTGTGTGTGTGTGCGTGTGTGTGTTTAATTCTTATTGATATCATCCAATTAAATTTGAGACCATTTGTGACAGTATTTGAGGTCAATCTTTGAGGTTTGTTCTCACCCCGAAGGGACTCTTTTTTATTTTATTGAAGATAATTTTTTCAACAATGTACTTTGGTCATATTTTTCAACAATGTACTTTGGTCATTTTTTCCCCTTTCCATTCCTCCCCATCTCCTGACCCACCCAACGTTATGTTCTTTCTTTCTTCCCCTCTTAAAAAAGCAAAAACAAAAATTCCAAGAAACACACACACACACAATCCCTAAAAAAAAATGCCCAAACAGTAAAATGAGACAAAAAAATCCACAAAAATGCCATTGAGTTCATTTTATGTTGGCCCTACTCCTGGCACGGGGCCTAGTGTGAAGTGTGGCTAACATACCCAGAGAGACTATTGGAGAAAGCTAGTATTGCCTTTGCCAGTAGGCATCAATGACTGATGGCTTCTTGATTAGGAGTGAGAACCTGTGTCTGCTTCCCCTGCTCCATGCTAGAACTCTGACCTGACTCTGTAAGGGTCTTAATGTGTGCTGCCACAGTCCCTGTGAGTTCACATGTGCATCAGTCCTGTTGGGTCTGAAAGACACTGTCTCCTTGGAGTCATCCATCACTTCTGGCTCTTAGAAATATTCCACCTCCTCTTCTGCATAGCTCCCTGATCCTTGAGAAGAGGTTTTGATAAAGACATCTTATGTATTGTCCTTACTACTACATGTACTATGGTCCTGTAGCACCTGTACTACGTATACTATGGTACTACGCCTATAGGTACCCCTAGCATGAGCCAGGAAAGGGGTCTGGAGATTTAAACACACAAACACACAGACAGGGACACGGGTCATCCTTGAAACAAGAATGCCCCCTTTACTGTGCTCACAGGCAGCTTATATAGGGCTCTGGCCACGCCCCAGTTCTCGGGATCTTTCAGCTGTAGACTCATCAGAACCGACTCCCCTGCCATCAGGGCCTCGTGCCCAGAGCAAAGGAAAACAAGTTATTTACAGGAAATTCAGGGTCTGGCAGTCCGCAGTCCCCAACAATCCTATTCAGGACTGGGTGCTCCAAAGTGTCTCATTCTCTGCACATTGTCCAGTTGTGGGTCTCTGTCCCAAAGGGACCCTTTTTAATTCTGTCCTTTTATGGTTCTTTCTGACAAGCTACGTGATGATGGGTTAGCTTTCCGAAGTCACCAAACTTCCATGAACTGCTTATAACCAAAACTGTGTTTTCAAGAGGGCCTGTAGGCTTGAATTTTCCCACATCCTGTAGCAAATAACATCACTTGTTTTGGAGAGCGTTGGCATTCTCTCCTCTTATGAACTGCTTCGTTCCTTGGGCACAACTAAGGAGTCATTGCCCTGTGTTAAAAATGTAATGCAATGGCCCCATTCTCTTGGGATGATGAACAGGCTGTCAGGTACAGAGAAGGTAGCTTCTAACACTCTTGGTTTCTGTGTTCTGATGTGGGGCTTCCCTTCTGTGAGGGAGGAAGGGAGTGCTGGTGCTCAAGGGTTCTCAGCCTGCTCTGTCTGTGTACACTACTACTTTATGGGCTACAGCTGTGTGGAAGGGATCTTTCAGCATTTTGGCTTCATAAACCGGGAATTTGGCTTCTAAAGCTTGGTCCAGGATAAATGAGGAATTCTGGTAGTCTGCCCCTTCCAGAGGAGACTGTGCTATATTCCTTTCTGGGGCGCTGAGCAGCAAGAGAACTGCATCAGAGAAAGGGGAGCACTTTGTGGTTTGAAGAACAGAAGCGAGACACTGGCTAAAGTTAGTGTGACTCTTCTGTGAGTGTTAAAGTTAGTGTGACTCTTCTGGTTTTCTCATCCTAGGCTTGACACGTGTCTGCAACAGAATATACAGGAAATGTCAACCAGAGAGTGAGTCCCACCTCAGCTTCCAGGGATGCCCACAGAGGGCTTCATTGTGTTGGCATGGTTGATTGAATCTCATTGGCTGTGAAGTTGCTATTAGCCTTAAGTCTTGTAGTTCAAAACCCCAGTCTTCTAATCATACTCCTGGTCTTTGTGACATGATGTCCTTGCCCCAGACCCCCATTATTCCTCTTTGCCCCCTGCTGTCTGCATGCCCACCATCGGTTGTCTAGCTAGCATAAGCTCTGTGTGCTCCATCACACCCACCAGGAATAATAAAGACAGTTTTTCTGCTTAGGAAGTTTGAGGGGGCGTTGGATGTTGCTTCCCAGGAACTGAGAGCAAAGGCTATCCAAATTATTTATTTCAGAAGGAAAATGTTTTGTTTGCCAGATTTCCTTAGGATAGTTTCCAGACTGTTAAGTTTGTACTTGTTATGGTTATATGGGAATGGACACATGCATCTTCTTAGCTCATCATTTGTAAGAAGATTCTCCCACTTTGTTTTAATTAATGCTTTTATTGTTCATCTCTTTTCCTTACTCTTTTATTTTTAGCTTAACTATATTTGATTTGAGCGTCTTGTGAATAGCATATAGTTAGTGTACCCTTTCTCTAACTTAAAACGCCAATCTTCTTTTAATTAGCATATGTAGATAACACATATTTGTCACTAGTATACATTAAGCCTTAAGTCTGACAATTTGTTTGGTTTTCTGGGTTTTTTTTTTAATTTTTTTTATTTTCCTGTGGGTTTCTTGACTACTATTTAGAACTCCACTTAGAAATTTGAGATTACCTAAAGTGTCTTGTTGATGTCATTTATGTAACCTTTTCAGTGGTTGCACTGAATTTTGTGTTATATATTAGCCGCCCCTTATTCTTAAAAGGTACATTCCGTTAAAAATTGTGGTGCTAAACTTTTTTAAGACTTTTTAAATTAATTCTTTGACTTCTCATCGTCCATCCCAATCCTATTCATCTCCCTGTTCCTTTATATCCACTCTTTGCCCTTGCAACCTCCTCCCATCCAATAAAATAAAATTTAAAAGTGAAAAACAAGGAACAAAGTAGCAGACAAAAAGAAAAAAAAAAGTCTTGGCATGGAAGCTGTAGTGTGGCCCAGTGAGTCACACAGTTTGCCCTTCTGTCCATACATATTTACTTGCAGGTGTTCGTTGTAATGAGGTTCTAGACCTCTGGCTTCTGCTATACCTTGATACTATCCCTCTCTGGGAATCCTCTTGGATATCGGGTTGTTGCTTTGTGACATGGAGATTCTGCAGCTTTGACTCTACAGGTTTGGCCCCTTCACTTGGTTCAGCAGTTCGTAGATTCAGTGGATGTTAGGGTGGGCCAACTCATAGCCCTGGTGCTCAGCTTAGGTGCTCAGCTGGGTTGGTCAGCCTGCTAGCTCTCCCGCATCGATAACACCAGGGAGAGCTATCCAGCATTGCCCCAACTAGCTCACCCACTGCAGCAAGCAGCAAGGAACTGGGCAATTCTCCTGCTCTTATGCCCTCAGGGTCGGCTCACCAGCACCCACACCACCAGGGCCAGCTCTACTGTTTTGCCCAGGTGAGATGCATGGCCTGCTCTCCTGATCGTTGCAGTTGATGAGGTGCAGGACCAGGTGGCAAGGGGTGGGGGGCATATTTCCCTCACTCATGCCACCACACAGCAGGGGATGGGAGGCAACTCTCCTGCTCTCTCAGCCTCACTCAGGGCCAGTTCACGTGCACCCACATCCACAGGGTCGGCTCTGCTGTGTTGCCTGGGTGAGGTTCAGGGCTTGCTCTCCCAAGTGCTACAGGGCGGTAACACCAAACTGTTAATATGCTGTTTTTTCTCATATGACCAGCAGTTTTGCCACAGTATCAGAGCTAGTCTGTCCTTTGGTTTTATGTCCAAATGTTTCTTTTTGCTTACATCATTTCCCCTTCTCTTTCCTTCCTCTAATCCCTCCCATGTCCGCTCCAATCATAGCTTCTTTCTCTTCAATTGTTTTATGTTATGTGCATGCATAAATGTATAGACAACAGGCTACATCTAACCAGTGTTGCTTGTATGTATATGTTTTCAAGGATGACCACTTAGTGCTTGACAACCAACCAAGAAACCTCATTCCCAGGGAGACTAACTCTCCTGCTCTCAACTTTCCCTCTTTGCTTGTAGTTTTCTGTCTAGGGATGGGGCCCTGTGAGATCCACCCTTGCACGTTAGCATGTCTATTGGAGTTATTTTTGTCCAGGTCTTGTTTAGACTTCCACATTGTTAAGTATCATGAGTAAAGCTTTTCTGCTATTCTAGAAGACACAATCTCGTAGTAGATTCCCTAGTCCCCTGGCTCTTAAAATCCTCAAGCTTCTTTTTGTGCAATGTCCTTGGGCCTTAGGTGCAGGAGTTATGCTGTAGACATATTCATTAGGCATGTGCATCCTGTGTTTAGTTGTTATCTGTGTTTTGAACAGTTACAGTTACAAAGAGAAGGTTCTTTGATGAGAGGTGAGACAATACTTATCTGTGGGTTTAGGGTAAGTTTTAAAATGCATTTAGGAAATATGGTCTAATAAAGTGGTGATAGTAGGCTCTCTCTAAGATCCATGACCTCACCAGCCGTAGGTAGTTGTTCAGGTTTCCAGTACCAGGCATGATTTCCTTCCTATTGAGTGAACCTTAAGTCACTTAGAGAGCTGTTGGTTATACCAAGTGTATGTTACCAGTAGTGCACCCTTAGGGATACTGATGTGGGAGTCTTCTGTATGCTGCAAATATGTGTTGCTTTTATTAGTTGATAAGTAAAGCTGCTTTGGAGTATGGCAGGGCAGAATACAACTAGGTAGGAAAGCCAAACTGAATACAGGGGGAAAGATGGCAGAGTCCAGAGAGATGCCAGCAGCTGCTGGAGGAGTAAGATACCAGAGCATTACCGGTAAGCCACAGGCCACATGGCGATGCACAGATTAATAGAAATAGGTTAATTTAAGTGTAAGAGCTAGCCAGCAATAACCTGAGCCATCAGCCAAACAATTATAATTAATATTATACCTTTGAGTGATTATTTTATAAGCATCTATGGGACCGGTGGGACACAGAAAAGCCTCCGGCTACAGGATACCTTGTCATGCTGGTCATTGTGGTTTGTAGGGTCCCAGTTGGGTAGGACTGTTGGTTGCTTCCCTCCCTTAGAACCTTGCATGGCACCTTCCAGTGCTGTGAGTGTTAGTCCTCAGGGAGGAGGCTCTCAGATCAGATTTAATTTGCATCCTTCAAGTCCTCTGTCCAAAGTGCATGATGTCTTCACCTCTGGGAGGCAACCAAGCGCAACAGCAATAGCCTATAATATTTTGGGAAAATCTTGGACTCCCCTGACCAACAACTTGAAAGGGAGTTTCTGATGCCTGGTGCTGGAGTTTCTGTTAGTCTGTGGCTCTCTTAGTGGTGAGCATTGTCTGCCCAAGTGAAATTACTTCACTGTGGGTGTATGTACATACACATCTATATATTATATGTAATTTTAAGTAAATAAAAATAATTTTCTTTGCAGCTTTTCAAGCATCCTTCATGTTATTTTCGCCCTCCCTCTCCTTGCTCCCTGTATTGTCTGACCTCTTCCCCAGTTAAAGCCCTTCCTTTGTTTCCCATTTCCCTCTTTGTATCACTTTGGACCCATTAGTAAAGAAATGAAGGCTTCTTGAATATAAGTGATAGTGCAATAGTCTAGTAGTAGTGGTGGTTAAGGAATAACCAAAAGGTGAGTATCGTATACACTGTGTGCAATAGTCTAGTAGTAGTGGTGGTTAAGGAATAACCAAAAGGTGAGTATCATATACACTGTGTGCAATACTCTAGTAATAGTGGTGGAATTTTATTGTAAGTTTTAAAATCTCTATTTGGTTCTTATAGTCTGTCTCTGTCTGTCTGTCTGTCTCTCTCTGCTTCTCTTCTCTCTGCCTGCCTCTCTTCCTCCTTTCTTCTTCTCCCTCCTCTACCTCTCCCTCTTTGTGTCAGGCTGGCTCTGAGCTTGATATGTTCCTTCCACCTCTGCCTCCCAAGTGCTGGGATTACAGGCCTGTGCCACCAGCCTGCCTATCTTTTCCCCTCCTTTGTTCAGACCTTTCGATTTGCTGAGGTTCCCTGTTTTTCACTTGTGTTACATATCTATATTTGCCCATTGAAGAGTTTTATCATGGCTGTTGTAATTTTTTGTTAGATTATAAATAAATAAATCTCATTGCTGGCTTGTTTTACTTTTTCACTCAATTTGCTACTTTTGTAGTTATATTTTTAACTGTTTTTTTTAAAAAAAATCTAGGTAGATTCTTACTATAAATTCTAACATTTCTTCTTATTACTCAGGGTTATAGTTACTTTTCTATTGCCATGAAGAGAGCCATGACCACGGTGATTTACAGAAGTAAGAGTTTATTGGTACCTACAGTTTCAGAGGGTGCACCCAGGACCAACTTGACAGGGAGCATGGTGGCAGGCAGGCAGGCGGGCAGGCAGATATAGGACAAGAGCAGTAGCTGAGAGGCTACATCTGATTGACAAAGAGCAGAGAGGGAGTGAGAGGAAGACTCAGAGAAAGAGAATCTGACTGGGAATCTCATAAATTATTGACTTCAATCCCCACCTCCAATGATACATCTCTTCCAAGAAGACCACACCTCCTAACTTTCCCAAATAATTCTACCAACTGGGACAAACATGTGAACATGGAACAGGGGGCATTCAAACCACCACATCCAGGTATCCTTGAATGAGCTCGCCTAACAACAACTTTCTCATCTTTAATATAGGAAAAGGATAAGCCCTAGCTCATGGTGGTTGTGGGAGTTAAGTCATGCTAGTGAAATACTAAAACAGTGTGAGTAGTATGTCAACAGTGTCGCTGTGCACAGTTGTTACATTTCAGAAAGTCCCACAGTGCGAGCATCAAAGGCAAGATCAGGAACAAAAGATAAATGGTGGGAGAATGGGTTCAGGACCTTTTAAAATAAAGGGTGAGTGTAATGGAATGTAAGAAGCCCCAACAGGTGAATGTAAGGTTTAGTTAAGTCCACAAGCAAAGCCGAGTTCAGAGAAGACACAGACCTAGGGTAGTTCCATGAAGAAATGCTTATCCATGACAGCAATGAACAGTTGAACACTGCACAATGGCAATGACTGTTTAGAAGGACTGGACTCTGTTTTGGCAGAAGTGTTTATTTTATCCCATTAGAAATGTAAGTATAGTTTTCTGGGAAAGCTAAACAACAATTTAAAGATCCTTAAATGTCGATATCTTAAATTGTTATTTGATTATGTTTTGAGTCATTATATTATTGAAAAGCAACTTAATTTCACAGCATAAAGAAACTGGATTTTGTTTGATCTATATAGTTCCCAGTGTTCAAACCTAAATTACCCAGACACAGACTACCAGTTACATAAATTTGTGTCTGTGGCCGCCCTTTTTGGTGGACTCTAGGAAGGAATCAACTCAGCTGAGACTTTGGTGTGTAGTATGAAACCACAACTCCTTTGGAGCGCTTACACTGAGATGCTGCTGTAAGGATTGACAGCATCTTTATTGCTCCTTTGTATTCCTCTTGGAGAACAGCCTTGTAATAACAGGATGAGAGCCAGGGGCGATAATATAATCCTATAATCCCAGTGTTCAATGGGCAGAGGCAGGTTGGCTGACCCTTGGGGCCAGCCAGGGATATGTAGAAGGATCCTATCTGAAAGCAAAACTAAGAAACCTTCAGTCTGAAGTTATGATGTTAACGTTTTTAACTGCTTTCTCTTCTTATCTTGAATTTATTTATCATTATTAGTTCTTGGACAAGTTATATAATGTGTGTTGACTGTATTCATTTCTCTTCGATTTCTCTAAGATCCACTCCCCCATTCCCCACCTTTCTTGTTTCTTGACTTACTGAACTAAGTATATAATTTAGAGTAATAGAATTTAAGTTATTTAAAAAGAATTATATATATATACTGTGTGTGCAGATAGTAAGAAAGATGGAGAAATTGTAGCATTTCACTTAATCAAGTTTGAAAATATTTTCTTTTTTTATTGATTTTTTTTTATTGAGCTCTACATTTTTCTCTACTCTCCTCCCTGCCTCTTTCTCCCCTTCAACCCTCTCCCAAGGTCCCCAGACTCCCAGTTTACTCAGGAGATCTTGTCTTTTTCTACTTCCCTTGTAGATTAGATCCATGTATGTCTCTCTTAGAGACCTCATTGTTGTCTAGGTTCTCTGGGATTGTGATTTGTAGGCTGGTTTTCTTTGCTTTATGTTTAAAAACCACTTATAAGTGACTACATATGATAACTGTTTTTCTGGGTCTGGGTTACCTTACTCAAAATGATGTTTTCTAGCTTCATCCATTTGCCTAAAAAAATTCAAGTTGTCATTTTTTCTGCTGTGTAGTACTCCATTGTGTAAATGTACCACATTTTC
>LOJH01009226.1:0-28684 GCA_001685095.1 Ellobius talpinus
TTTGGTGAATTTGATATACAGAAATCTTTGCCTGTTCATACTGGAAGGTTTCCAATTGTCCACAGTGTAGACGTATTCCCTGGAGGTTTGGGATGCTTCATCACCTTTCTAACAACAGTGGACAGGCAAAAGAATCAAAATCTGACATGTTCTAAAACAGTGTGTTTTTTTGTCTCTCATCTTGGAAACTGGGTGTGAAATAATCAGGATAGCTATTGTAGAGACTGAATTATCTTTAGTGTTTAGAAAACTGACTCTTCTCTCCCATAGAGAGTTATAGTTATCCCTTAGGTTCCTTCCAGAATTCAGAATATTGTAGAATGTTGAATTTCACTCTTTAATGCAAAATAATTTAGTAGTGTCATGTATTTGACACATCCTCCTGAACACTTTTAATCACCTCGTGTTGCATATAATACCTAATGTAAAGTATGTGCTATGTAATTAGTGGATAAATTATATTGCTCTTGGAATAATGATATATAAAATGTGAACATAAATGTTTTTGGTTTGTTGTTGAATGAATCTTCAAATGTGGTAATTACTTATATGATGAACAAAATTCATTTATAATTAATCAATGTTTTACTGAGCATAAAATGGGAAATAAACCAAAAAGATATTGTCTCTTAGACTTATTTTTCATATATAACTTTAATATCCCAGGACCACGGTTGTTATAAAATGATGAAACTTCCTTGAAAATAATAAATTTCAGTGAAATCATGTGAATAAATTGAACTAATATACACAAAGCATTAAAACAGTTTCATATTCAAGGGCCCCATAATCATTAAACTAAATCTTGTTGGAGTTGAACTATATTGAACATGCCAATTTGGGCCAGGCACTCCATCCATGGTCACCTATTATCTGCATTTTGATCAATTATGCCTCTCTGGGGTGAATGTAGAGCTACATTTAGCACTGGCTATAGGGGCAAGTATTCAGGTTATAATAAAAATGCATACTGATTTTGGAGAAGGGGAATAGTAAGTTTTTCTCTAGTGTTTGTGACCTCTATATTTATGGTTCTTTGGGTATATTTATAGAATCAGACATGGACTCTCTCCTACCAAGCAGTACTTAAGTTCAACTTGGCAGTTGTTTTTACCCTGCCCCACCAATAAAAGTGGTACTATTGCATCATTGAGAATATCTTGATAGGGTGGCTATTGTAATTGTTCATAGCTTTTACTCCTTAGCAAAATTGCTGATTGTTTTTCTCCTTCAAAACTTTACATAGCAACATCTCATATTAGGAGAGCTAGTCCTTAGGGAGTAAGCTTCCAGGGCATTTCCAGCTTGAACCCTCAAAGTCCTGTGCAAGAGTATATGGTTCCTTCAGCAATAGTGTCTTCCTGTAAATCTAGGAGGCAGAGGCACTAAAAAACACCTGAATAGTTTGGAAAGACTCTTATACTCCCCTGGCCAACAACTGTAAAGAAGGTTTCCTTTGTCTGACATATATTTTAAGTAACCTTATAAAATATTTATGTTGTTTTCAAATATTCTTAGTGTTGTTACCTTTCCTTCCTCTTATTCTTTATGTATTAAAGTCACTTCTCCATACCTATTATATGCTTCCTAATTTTCTCCTTGTAGAATTCATGACATCTAGTCCTATAATCTCTCATCCTAGGGTTCTATTACCCAGGTGCCATTTCTACTCACCAAGTTTATAGACATTACTTAAGTAATATTCAGTTCTAGTGATCCAGAGCAATCATCCACAAGTAAGAGAGAAGATGAGATATTTTTCTGGGTCTTGGTTACCTAAGGGTAATATTTGTCCAATCCATCCTTGTATATGGAAATTTCTTGATTTCTTCTTTCTTTATAGCTAATAGAAACTCATTGTATTCAAGTAACAAATTTTCCTTGTCCATTCTAGCACTGAAAGATACCTCAATTTTTCCATATCTTAAACCTTATAAGTATAACAGTGATGGACATCACAGCTTCTTTCTAAATAGTGAGATACATAGTACAGAATAAACCAGAAAAGGTGAGATTTGGTTTTCTTTCACACTTCCATAGAGCTTCTAGGAGAGCTGACACACAGTGTGCTTCAACTAATGCAGAAGACCATTTCAGCAAACATGCTGCCTCTCATTGATAAGTTTTCTTATTGCGGTTCTCCCAGAAGCCTCCTGTTGATTTGATATCTATATTCATTTATTGATATATTAATTGGAATGTCAACAAATGATGATTTTTAATGAAATACCAGAAATACCACATGCATTACTATTTGATGAACATACTTCTATTTATTTTTAATTTTATGTATTCTGAGATGGACTGTCACTACTCGTCTTATTTATTTTAAGATATATCACAAAATAAATGAATTGCTATCTTTGGTATTTGATATTATTTTCTCAATGTCTCCTTACTTTAGAATCTTTTAAAATTCAGCATTTACATGTAGAAGTTTTAGTATTTTTATATTATAAAAACATTTTAGCGTTATTTAATTTAAATATACAATGAATTATAGATCAAAATGATTTTCTTTTCAGTAGACATTTATCAAGAGTCTTTCATAATTCAGCATTGTAGACCTGAAGTTTTCTGTTTAAGCAAGTGATATTCTGTCAGCATTCTAAGTCCTCTTACAAATGTCAGTAGTTTCACACTGATATGTCTCAGAGTTGACATTCTAGCATTCAGTTAGCTTATTGTTGTAGTTTCTGGATATAGACTTTAGTTCTCTTCAGCATTTGAGAAAAGATTTATGCAGCATTTCTAAATTATATCTCTCACAAATTTGCTTTATTTATTTAATAACTTCAATTAATCATATGTAGATATTTGCTGCATTATTCTCTTTAGTTCTTTCTAATGTACCTCTTATTCACTACTTGCAAGGTGGCAATTGCATATACATACAGAGTGCATTCTGATAGCCTTAATATGCCACACTCTTACACAAACCTTGTTATTAATGCTCTCTCTATATATTTCCTCATAAACATTTATTTATGCTTTGTTATTATGAGTCATAATTTTCCATGATATTTTTAGGAGATAAAAATTTTACAAAAAGCTCTCAATTACCATAGCATTTACACATTTTTTTACACACTTTTCCATTTTGAATTCTGAACTTTAGGTGTAAGAGCTGTGTTGTACGTGTGTTGGTCATTCAACCCTGGAACTGGAAGTATCTGCTTAAGTCTGGTAGGCTTCTCAGTGGTTACACAAATATAAAAGCCCCTTCCTAAGACTCTATCAATATCTGAAAGTTCAGCGCATCAACCTACTTTTGGTGTGCTTAGTGTTGTATAGACCAGTTGCACATAGATAATTGTTATGAGGTCATGACCTCATTGGTTGTGCAAAGATAGAAATTCACACAACCATTCTCATCTCCCACACTTTATATTCTTTCTAGCTCTTCTTCAGAGATGGTTGCTGAGCCTAAGAATGAGTGTCTTATTTAGAGTTGAACATTCATATTTACTTATAAAAATTGAGCAGGCATTCATATCAGCAATGCACTAATGCTCACTGCAAACAAAGGTTTTTCTGATTGACTCTGAGAATATTATTTGTCTACTGGTATAAAATGCTTGACTGTGGATTTATTAAGAGGTGTAGAGAACAAGGTATGAATTCTGTTCTGTAGAGTGTGCCTCATAACTAAAGAGAGATCAATTAGATACCATCATAATAGTCATATGCACCACTCCTTGGTTTATATGCAAGACTCTACATCTTATATCTAATTATAGAGATACTTGCTCAACCATATTCACAGCTTCATCATTTATAATAACAAGTAAATATAACCAACCTAGAGATGTTTTTTCAATTACAAAACTGATAATAAATATGTGGGAAATATAAGAATTATATTTATTCAGATATGAAAAAACCAAAATCATGTATTTTGGTGGGTAAATAAATAAAACTGACAAAATTACTACACAAGGTAACACAAATGTGCTATGTTCTTTCTCATGTGGCTCCTGTCTTAGTTGGAGTTATCATTTCTGTTCATCATCAAATGAAGTCATGACAGGAACTCACATAGAGCAGGAACCAGGAGGCAGGAGCTGTTGTAGAGGCCCTAGAGAGGTAATGCTTACTGGTTGCCTCTAATGATTTGCCTGTCCTGGTATCTTAATGAACCTAGGACACCCAGCTCAGGTGGCACCAGGCAGAATGGTCTGGGCTTTCTCACTTCAATCATTAAATAAGAAAACACATCTTGATAATACTGAGACATTTTCTCAATTAGTATACTCTCAATCATATAATTTTAGCTTGTTTCAAATTGACATAACACTAACCATGAAAGTTATTAGCTTCTAATCTCTATATTTTTTGTGTCATAACAGAATGCCTTAAATGTAGATGAAAAAAATGTTAAAAAGAAAAAAAACACATGTGGTAGGGAGAGTTAGTTGTAGGGAGTGAAAGCAGAACATAGGTCATGTGAAAATCATGAAGAATTGTTTATGTTGCTAAATTTAGAAAGAAATGGAGGTGGGGTGGGGACATTAGATGGGGAAAAAGAAAGGCTAATCGGATGTATTAAAAAAGCCTAAAAGAAAGTGAATTCTTTGAATGGCAATTTAAAATTATGTGTGAAGAGAAAATAGAGTTTCAGAAGTAAAACAGACTTCACTTTTGTTTAATACTGCTACTGAATGCCAAGCGAACTTATAAAAAACCCAAGGTCAGGTGTGAAATCTCATCATATGAAACGTTGAGGATGGAAGCATCATAGTTTGGAAAAACAGCACAGGAATTTCCACTCTTCTTGGTTGCCAATAGGAACCAGAACCAGAAACAATCTATAACTGTACAAAACTTGGGTACAACATACAGCAGCTAGGATCATTTGGAAATTTTCTTGTGGCTGAATATTTTGTAAATTGCTGGAAGTTGCTTTGTAGACTGCTAAGGGTGCAGGACTTGAACAGGCTTATCCAGCTATGGAATTTATAGTTTTGCATATCTTTTATTAGTTGTGCTTTATATGGCACAATTCTCTATGACTAGAATATACTTTCTGGCCTTCCAAGTCTGTTTATGAGATAACTTTCTTCACATAACTCCATCAATGAGACTTTAATGTAGATTCTGATGCTCATCAAATATGCATTAAAACTATCTGGGGTCATTATTACAGAAAGTAGCGGTTAATATTCATAGTGTCAAGCCACCAAAAATAACTTCTGATAGATAAAACTCATTTGTTGCAAAGGCTGCAAGAAATACATACTCCAGAATGTCTTTTGTTTTTATCTGCAATTTCACACATGCTAGTTTGAATTCTTTCCCTAGTGACTCTGTGTGTATCTCATGAATATAATCATAATCTACTAGGCATCTTTATCTGTGGATTATTAAGAAGATGATGCCTTCTTTGCAGTATTGGCTAGTTGCTATTAATAATGTTAAATTACACAGAGTTTTGATGAATGAAATAAATACAAAAAGATACTACCCACATCAGGGGTTATCTATAAGTTTCCATTAAGAGCAGTCTTAGACAACAGGTTAAGAATAGTTGTATTTTCCTCAGCTGACAATATAGTCATATACATCAACTGAAATAAAACTTCAAAATAGCTTTAGTTCAGACCCGGTGTATTACTAATGTGTTTAAGAGAAATTATTCACAGAAAAATACAATCTTATGTACAAGGTAAATAGTGTGAAGCAACCTAATTTTGGTGACCGTGAACAATGATTAACTCTATAAAAATTCTTGCCTCAGTTTTATTAGCTTTTTTTCAGACACCATAGGAAAAGATTTCTTAATTAACCCGGGCTACAAAATATAAAGTAACTTCCTAACCCTGAGAAAGAGTTACAAGACTTCCATCTTATGGTCAAGGGTTATACACGGAACAATGTATTTTAAGATTTAAGCTGCTTTTAATATCATTATGCCTCAGAGAGTGACCAGTAAACCGTTCTGATATGCCTCCACCCTTGCCCTGCAGCTAAAGCTCCAAAAGACCTCTCAGGTGATCACTGCACTCGCTCTGAGGAGAGTTCTTTGTAAATAGTCTCCAGTCTGAGAAAGTCCAACTTTTATGAACACTAACCACAAATTGTTTGAAATGTTTACACCTTTCTAAATATTTTATGCGGCACACAACTTTCTGATTTTTTAAGTCTCCTTAGCCATTTAGTTTTATAAGGCTACCTCTATAGATAAGATAGCAAAAGGACTTCTTTTTCAGCAGTGGGTTGTAGTCCATTAATTAGGGAGTTAACAAAAAAGTGCTCTTCTTCGCCGTGTGACAAGTTATCTGGATTTATTGTATTTTGAACTGTTGGAAAGACTCTGTTTGCTATCATTTATTTAAGAAATAATATGTGTTTTTTCAGATGTAATGCCTGAAATATTTTGTGGGTCTATATAAGCTGTGAAGGCCAATGAGAGCTGGGTAGAAACTTAGGAAACATCACAAGAGATACTACTTGAGAGAATAACAACATGTATCAGAGAATTAGAAGGAAAACATCAAGAGTAAATATAAATCTAAAATGAGAGACAGAATAGAGAAAGCAGAGAATGTAACAAAAAACATCATGAGAGAAACACTGAGAAAATATAGAAGGAATTCATCAAAATAGGTGGGAGAATTATTTTTCCTAACCCCCTATGACTTACACTGACTCCATCAGACTCCTTTCAAATTCCTATGTCAGTGGAGGCTTGTCCCCCAGACAGCAGTATAAATCAATCTCTCACATCCCTCTAATACTATTTCTATTGTTCTATCTCTTCATTGAAAATTATCTGCTGTTATCCTTGATAACTTTATTGAATCTTAGCCTATGTGCTTTTAACCTTAATTAATTTCCTGTGTATTCCATATTCAGTCCGTTTCTGAGATTTATGTATTCAAAAAGCCAGAGTACATCTATTCCTCTTCACCAATTATATTTTATCTTGATTAAAACATACAGCAGTATCTTCTATGTGTTTTGTGTGTGTTATTTCCTTTGCTTCCTTCCAAAGTAGCGTCCCTTATATAGGTTGTTGATCTTGATCTTAATGATCCTCTTTCTGAATTCTCTGTGATATAGTGGTATCACTGGTGTTTATCACCTCACCAAGATTCCCCAGTAGCCTCTATCTTCTTGACTCTCTTACCTATGCAGTTGTTGTGCTAGAATATAATATCCAAAAACAAGCCTTCCTTTTGACTTTCTATATCACTTATCATTTCTAGAATTCTTAACTCTAATATTCCAGTATTTCAACCCTCACCTGTTCTTGGATATCTGATTTTTGTCTTTAATCTTTCATTTCTGTCTTTGCTTCATCACACTATCTTCTTCTTCCACTTTGTATATGCTAAGTGCTTCAGTTTGCTATATGTTGCAATATATGCCAAATACAAAGGGTATTTAATAACAGAAAAATACACAACATAGAGGCAAAAGAATAAACCAGAAAACTTTCAGTGATATCAACTATGTCATTAAATTAAAGTCTAGGAGTGCCTTTATGCTAGAGAGTGGTAGGCTGCTTTAGAATGTCTTTGCTTTCTTGTTCTCAATTAAAAATTTCTATACTACAGATATACCAGCAATTTTCTGAGATCTACCGGCTTTGATTCCAGGTTGCTGGGAATAAAAGGCATATGCCACCACCACTCTGCCTTCCCAGTTTCTTAATTTTCTTTGTCTCCTCTTTTATTGCTTGTTATGCTTTGAAGATTTTCTTTAAAGGCAGGTATATATTTAACTTCATCAACTATCTTGGTTTTCTCAGTATCCTCCATTGCATTAATTGTCACTCTTCATAGAGATTAGAGGAGCTCTCTAGTTATTGCTCTTTACTTAGTTGAATGTGAAGTATTCCATGTCTACCATAAGCCCTGTGAGTGTAGACTTCATTTTGGGGAAAATAACTTAGATTAACCTAGTTTACTCATACTCAGTGCATCTGTAGCTTATTATCCTTGATTATTTTCTTAGGAAGAGGGTTCTTGCTTTTTTTGTTTGTTTGTTTTGGTAAGATTAGGGAACTTATTTCTCTAAGAGTGCTGATCACATACATCGACACATATAGTAACTAAGTACATTATGGATTAAGTAAATTCCCATGAATATTTCCATTTTCAGAGTATATTATTACATTGGTAGAGTTCAGCAGATCCAATATTATGCTCGCTTTTCAACTCTCAATATACTGACAAAAATACAATAAGGGAATTTGTATTCTATATACTTCCACAATTCACGATTACTTGCAATGGAAATATTGCCATGTAGACTGGTTTATTCTTTGCCTTTTACTTCCTGGATAAATGGTGAAATTTATTTCACAACCGCTTTAATTTGCCTTTGTATTGGATCTTCTTGACTGCGCAGATAGAAGCAGTGTTTTATATGCAATATTAGGTACTCATAACATTTATCCTTATTCGGTCTAGTTTTTTGAAATATACTTTATGCCTTTCATTGATGATTGGATTGTCTAAAATTTCCAAGAGGCATGGGGTGAAATGTTGGCTCTTGTTCTTAAGCACAAGAAAGTAGCCATGTACCTTATTATGGTTTAGATAAGTTTTCTCAGGTTTGAGATCATGTACTATTGATTATGAGTTCAATTTTATATATATTATAAAATTGATATATAGAAATTATATATTAGAAGAACACATAAAACAAAGTAATATATTGAGTGTTTGATAAAGTTGTTAGGAACAGAAACTTCCAGGAACTAGCCTTGCATTTCTCCTAGGAACAATTATTCAATATTTGCTAACTTAGTTCTTAAAGAAAAATTATAGAATACCGCTAAAAGAAATAATGAGAATTGATTATATTTAGTTTTTCACAAAAGAAGAGAATGGGCAAATCTGGACTTAAAATGTACTCATAGAATTGTCAACTTTAACTCTATGAACAGAATTCTCCTTTTGCCTACATCAGATTGATTTCACCAATTATAAATAAGAGCCTTGAAAGATAATTATTATTCCAGAAAAAAATTAAGAAACATAGACTCAGGTAATTTTAAGTTGGAATAGTTTGAAGAAAACACACTGGAACTTAGACCTTATGCTCATCTTTCCATAGAGAGACAGTGTAACATGATCAAATAGGTGACCTACAATAAATACTAAAGAGAATTGTACTTATACCTATGTGTTTATATTGTGTTCCTCTTAGAACCATTCCTTAAAAATCTTAGCATGCTACAAAATTATTTCATAGCAGTAACATGCCCTTATGCCTTCCATATTCATGTAGGTATGATGTCTTGCTTTGTTATTAATTTACAAATATTAGATTTATTTTAGGTGGTAAAATAAGATACTATAGGCAACATATTATTGTTATTATATATGATATTATACCGAACATATTATATCTGAGCAAATTCCAGGATATATTAGTTTCAAGAGATATATTTTATGTTCCTATTTGTAAAGAAAGTCATAAATATAAGAAAAAACTAAATATATTTATTTTGATTTTTTGAGACAGGGTTTGTCTGTGTAACAGTCCTGGCTGTACTGGAACTCTGAAGACCAGACTGGCCTTTAACTCACTGAGATCCACTTGCCTCTACCTCCAAGAACTGGGATTAAAGGCATGAATCACCACTGCCTGGCCCCTAGTTGTATTGTTAACCAGAATATGCACAGCATATAAAAAATTACGGTTCATATAAGCTTTAAAATATCATCATGCTATATGGTTAAATTTACTCAAATTAACAATGTTAATCCTATATTTGTCTAAATGACTATAGATTGATATTTATGCTATATCTTTAATATCTTCCTAATTTACTCCTCAGTTAAACCTCTATTTTACTCTTTTCTTAAACATCCTTAGAAGTGTGTCTCCTGTGTGATTACAGATACAGCTGAATTGACAATGAAAATTTATTATTAATCACTGATGGTCCACTTTTATTTTCATGATCTTTTCTATCTTACAAATTTCACATGCAAGAAAAGTTAGTAATATTCATTATTATAAATTTCAATTATTGTAAATGGAAACTGCGTGTTTTTTTTCCAGGCCACTCAGACCCAAATAATCTCATTGTTTTGTCAATGGCTCAATCATTTACCTGGCTAAGTCATATCTTAAATTAACCCATTTCTATTAACATATATCTTGCCATGCGGCTGTGTCCTACTGCTAAGGTTCCTTCCAGTGTCTGTCTCCTTCAGCTGCTACACAGCATTCCTGACTCTGCCTACGCTCTTTTCTATCTTTGTTCAGATTTCCCACATAGCTCTACTCAGCTAAGTCAATTGTAGAACCAGCTTTACTCGTTAACCAATTAAAGCAACAAATATGCAGAAGGACTTTCCACAACAGATTATTTAATTTTTTTGGAAAATTAGCAACATTCTCAAAGAAGACAGGGTTAGTGAACGTAGCAATTTTGTGAAAACACTCTATGTTCCAGCAAAATGTACCTGCTTGCTACTAGTTGAGACAACCAAATTTGTGAATGTACATGATTTAAAAGTTCTCAGGTTTTGTTTATTTTATTTATTACTTTGTTGTACTATATTGTTCTTTAAAATTTTTCATTTTCTTTTATTGTGTGGAATATATTAAAACAATATAATGTATTTGTAAAACAAAACATATCACATTGAATTTGGACAAGGAAAAACTACAGAGTTAAGGAAGGGTAAGAGGAGGCACAGAAATCAGAGACCCTCTAATTCACACAGTTGGGACTTCATAAAAAGGCTAGGCTGAAAGCTAGAAAATATGCAGAGAAGTTGGTGCAGACACATGCAGGCCTCATGCTTGTTGCTTCACTGAGTTCGTATGAGCTTTGCTTGGTTGATTCATAAGCTCTTATTCTCCTTATGTCTTCCTTTCCCTCTGACATTGGCACTCTTTTCATGTCTTTTCCCACTTGACTCCCTGAGCTCTAATATATTATACTGTTTTATTTCTTCACTTTTCTTCATTTCTTTATATTTTCACCCTCTTTCCTTACTTCCTCCCTTCCTTTAGAAAGCATCTTTGTACCTCATTCTATGTGCCAAGTACTTATATTAGCAGCACACTGTGTTGTCTTAATTGAGTGAACATCTCATTTTTAATTTTATTTATTCTACATGTACACTTGTTTCCCCTCCCTCATTTCCTCCCAGTTACTCCCACCACCTCTTCTCTGCCTACCCTCCCACCACCCACTCCTTCTTTGTTTCTATTCAGAAAAGAAAAGGCCTTCCACAAGCTATACAACTGTCACATTTATGGAGAAAACCTGGCTCAGTTCCATGTGAACTCCCTGGTTCCATCTTCGTGGGCTCCTTTGAGCCCAGGTTAGTTGATTCTGTTAGTTTTCTTGTGATGTACTTGATTCTTCCTGCTTCTGTAGTTCTTCCTCCTTCTCTTAAGCAGAATTTCGTGAACTCAGCCTAATGTTTGACTGTGAGTCTTTGTATCTGTTTTTACAGTTTTCTGAATGAAGACTCTATTATGACTATTGTTCCAGGCATCAATCTATGAGTACAAAAGAATAACATTTGAATCATTACAATGACATTGTTTTCTCCAGTTATGTTCTTCACTCCTAGGACCCTAGACCATCCAGCCTCTTATTCCTGGAGCTCCAGACAGTGTCAGGGGAGGTCTCACTTTTGTGGTGTGATTCTCTGGCTGAACCAGTAATTGCTTAGCCATCCCTACAATGTCTGTGCCACCCTTATTCTAGTACATGTAATAGGAAGGACAGACTGTAAGTAAAAGGTTATGTGGCTGGGTTAGTGTCCTAATTCATCCACCAGAAGTCTTTCCTAATCACAGGAGATGGCCGGGTTAGGCTATGTATCTGCTGTTGCTAGAAGTGCTAGCCTGGAGAATGCTATCACATTCTTCGGAGTTACAAACTTGTATAGCCACTTTGGAAATTCATATGGTGATATCCCTTAAAATTGAGTGAACAAATAAAAACAGTTTTCTCTTTGTATTGATATAAACAAAAGAATACCATGCCATATACTAATACATTAAAAGGAATTGGAAATTTTCCAATTATAAAGCTTATCTTCTAGTAGGAGCATTTTAACCTACTGACTAGGGTAAGTACTTTGAGAGCCTGAAGAAATAAAACAGATGAGAACTCCTAATGGTGGAATATTTTATGTTACTTAACCTTTCTTTTCCTCTGAGTAGTTATTATATCTGCATAGTAATGAGTTCCTTTTTACGCCATGTCTTTTATTTATTTAATTATTCTTATTAATATTCCTATTGAATGCTACCCAAATGCACATCAATAAATATGGCTATCCACTTGGTACTAACAACCTACCAACAGCCATATCCGCAAAGGGGAGTGACACTTTCTCCTCCAGTAAGCATAAAGTGCCAGAACATTACCAGTTAGAGATGGAACCTCAGGGGCCCCTCCCATATCCATGCTTGCACTTATATTGGCTGATAGTGTGCTGGTCTTGTGAAGTAATTGTAGGCAAAGTGTGTCATTCTGTGTAGCAACCACATCCTGTCCATTTTTGTAGTTCTCATCACCTGTCTTTATTTATGATTATTACTCTGTATGGTTGATACAATACTTTTTTGTGCTTCATATAAAAAAGAATGATAAGAAAGTGGGTTATTCTCAAAATATATATCCATTAGAAATTTTGTTGTTTTTCTTTTAAAACCATTTTTGAAATGAATTAAAGAAGGAAAATAAATGTAAAAAGGACCACAAGCTTTCTTCAATATCTAGAGAAGAAATGAGATAACATTAGGGCAAGCCTACCAAGAGAAATTAAATATGTGTTACATGCATGCTTAGACAAACTGTTTAAGATGTGTTCTGCAATTGCATTTTATTAGCTAGAGTTTTATGTCTATTTATTCTTTACCCTCTTTATCATGCTAGCACAAAACTAGGTAAATAGAAGATTACTACCCTGATTATTGAGGGATAATATCATACTTTGCTATGTAAATCTTGTAAAGGAACAAATATTTGGATAACTAAAAACAATAATCTATAGAGAACTTAAAAGATGTACAATGACTTAATATAATAACTGTATTTTTGATATATTACTTAGGTACTATATTCTATACTATATATTATATACTAAAATCTATTCTATAGTATATATTATATACTAAAATGATATGCTTTTGGACAGACATCAAGGAACAACAAACAGTGCTTTTATGTATATCTTTGAGGGTATGGAAATAAATATATTATATTTCCAATCCTTTGGGAGATGAATTCTCTAGTTAGTCTAGGGGCAACTAATATTTGTTATTAAAAAGTTCTTTAAAGTACAGAGTCTTAAAAGATTTAAAGTTTAAAAACTCCCTCAACTTCTTTAGAAATTTGTTTTCTTCAGTGTGGGATTGAGAAATAGAAGCATTCAAACTATTATAAAAAATGATAGTCAGTTCATTGGTAACTAATAATGCTTAAATTTTGTTCCTGATTATATCATGCTACTTACTATCATTACTGGATGGAATTTGCTGAAAGTTAATTTAGTATAGCAATACAATTTTCAACAAGAAGCAAAGAAAGATTTGAAATGTTAAGCAATGAGCTATATATTAAATTACAGACCACTGGGAGATCAACTGGATATTCCTTTTATATTAACAACTGTTTTCAGTAGTAGCAATTATAGTTGTCCTTGGAGTGAAACCAAAATTAGCTATTGATGAAGAAAAAAGGAAACATTTTAGATGATCATATTCTTTATAAATTACAAAGCTACATGATTTATTGTTCAAAACATTAAGGGGGTGGTCAGGGTTTAGTGTAAAGACAATATTTGAATCTAAACATTTTAGGATCTGTGTGTGTGTGTCTGTCCATCTGTCTGTCTGCCTGCCTGCCTCTCTTCCTTCCCTTGGTCTCCATTTCCATACATTTGAGTCAGCATTTATGATTACCTTGCCTTCCTTGCCCTTACCTCCTGACTGCTAGAGAGAATGGGAAAACTAGTACAGATCTCCAAAGGCAACATTTTCATGGCTATAAATAGATCCACATGCTCTGTTATGCTGAATAAGCAATCTACCACATGAGCAGTAGTTGCAACTCCACACCATATATTTTTAATGGCATTAAATTTTTTCAGTCTGTTAAATAGTAAGATCTTGCATTCTAAAACAGTATCCATCACCATCGTCATATGCACATAGCTACTGAGCATCAGAAATGTAGCGCTAAGAAATGCTATATGTGTATGATGCATGCCTGATTATTTCCACTCTCATGTTTAATGCTCTTTTTCTCTCTCAAATTCATAGCCCCTTTTTCTTTAATTGTGATATACTTGTGTGTATTACTATGGTGATAATTTGTTTGTGCTTTCACAAATAAAGCTTGCCTGAAGATCAGAGTTTGGAGTTAGACACTACTTAGCCATGGATGTCAGGCAGTGGTGGCAACCTTTAATCCCAGCCCTCAGGAAGCAGAGACAGATGGATGAGTTCAAGACCACCCTCTACACAAGATCAATTAATTCTAAAAGAGGAAAAGAGCTAGGCAATAATGGCTCACACTCTTAATCCCAGTACTTGGAAGTCCCTTACCTTTAATCCCAGCACTAGAGAGATGGAGACAGGAAGAGATATGTCTGGGTGGAGAGAGGAATATAAGGAAAGAGGAGATAGGAGTTTAATGTGTTCAGTCTGAGGTTTCATAGAGACAGCATTCAATCTGGGGATTCTCAGAGACAGGAGATTTTCTTCTTTGGTCTGAGGACTCAGTAGAGGTTAAGGTTTTCTCTGTTGACTGGCTCCTTTACTTCTCTGATCTTTCATACTTTACCCCATATCTGCCTCTGGGTTTTTGTTATTAAGACCAATTAGAACTCATGCAACAGTGTACACATACATAAATGTATGAATGTATGCAAGCAACCACATATATCCTTAAATATATAATATATAAATAGAAACCACAGTCTCTATGATATTGCTTGTATGAATATAATATCAAGAATGACTACTTAATATTGCAAAACACATTAGCAGGCTCATCCCTGGAGAAGTCTATTTCTTATACTTTCCTGATTCCGTCGCTATTTTATAGCTTTCTTTAAGGTTGGGGCTTGTGAGATTTCCTCCTAAAATCTTAGTATATTTATTTTTTCATGCATCCATGTTGTTAAGATTTTATAGAAGCTGCTTTTCTGACATATCTAGAAGACACAATCTTGAGCAAACTTCCTATTCTTGAAGTTACAGTCACTCCATTCCCTCTCCAGAACCCCTTGCTCTCTGTGACTTAGACTAAAAAAGAAGAGTTGGGCTGTAGATATATCACTTTCTTTGACCAGAGAGTGATCACTTTTTTCTTAAATCTGATTTTCTTGTTTCAAACCATATTTTACATAATTTGGAATAATAAACAGTAAAACTAAGCATCATAAACTTGTGGAAGGATCATAAAAATAAGTATTCATATCACATTATCAGTTGATCTTTGTAATGAATGTTTGGCCAAAGTTCCCCGAGATTCCAATTTTAGGTTATCTTCCAATTAGATAATTAACTGAAATATTGTTTAGCCATATATTTTGTTATTTGATGAACAATCCTAATTTTAGAGGAATTACATAATTTTTCCATATACATAGAACCTGGATGAAAAGTCAGGATTCAAGTCCAAGAGAACTAATTCCAATTGTTTTATTTTTTCTGAAAGATGTGCCTGAGGTTGTTGGAAACACTACAATTGCTGCATTTATGTACTCATTTCAGTTCTTGGAACTATGAGACTGACTTCTACAAGAAATATGAAATTAAAATATGTTTTTATTTTTAATATCTTTCCAAAATATTCTCTTGTTCTTTACTTAGTAATACTGTTACTTGGATGATGTTATGTTTTATTGGTTATGTGTGTTATATTTCATGTTTTGTTAAACCATGAATACAATACTTATTAATTAGTTATTAGTAATACATACTTGTTTAAAATGAGTAGAAATATATTGTGCTTATTAATTGGTCTTACTATTTTGTTATTCATAGTCAATATTCACAGACATGTTGATAATTTCAAATGTAATAATCATTAAGCATATATACAGATACAAATATATTAAGCACATATATTTCATGCACATATTTATATGTATATGTATATATACATATATAGAGAGATGAAAATAATATATTAGACTATTTAATGCACTTGAATAAAACATAACATTTATCAATTATAATACTCCCTTTTGTGCAGTACTATTTTTGAAATATATATTTTAAAATAGCATAGTATTTTTAACTTTCTTTTTCAAATCCCATGAGAAGTATCTAAATCAGAAACACAAAAGTAACAGTTTTAATGGCTCAGGAGAAAGTTCAGTGTTAAAGCACTTGCCAGGCATTTGTGAGATCCCAGGTTCAACCTCCATCACTAAAATTACTCACACACTGATTGTTATTTACTGTAAATAGTGTTGTCTTCTTCTCCCTCACAGTTTAGATGGAATCAAGAGGTATGGCAATATTTTTTTTCATTTTTCCACAAGATATTTTACTTGAAAGTCTCATTCAGTTTCATATAAAGAAGAATATAAGTTACTTTGCATCACATCTGACCAAGAGAATTAGAGTCAATTTTTAATATTGGGTTGGGATAAGTAAAAAGCTTGCGTTTATCAGCCATGCAAAAGGTCATTCATAGCAACCACTTTTACATAGTAATTGGAATCATGACCTTACCATTGATTAAGGGAACAATATATTGACTTTTATCCATGATAATTGATGTCTTCTCATATAGAAAATTTTAAGCTCCTAGTCATCTTTAAAGGCTTCTTATCTCCAATAGTGGCATTTTCTCTGCTAGATGTGTTTCTTAATATCGTATAATTGACAGTCCAAATAAGCTGCTTGGTCTTCACACTGCCCCTTATGCTAATCATGTGGGCTGAGGTCCCTGGAGAGAGAATAACTTGATTGTTTCATTTATCCTGGGTCACAGTGTCACTGACCTGATACTTGTCAAATGACTGAGATCACACTTCCAAAGTTTCATTTGGATCATATTATATAAGTTGTCATCACTTATAAGTGAAAGGCAGACAAGAAAATGCTTTATCTACTTAGGAATCTGAAATTTCCCTTCAGAAAGGAAAAAAATTGGAGAACCTCTGGCTTCAGAGGTCAAGGTCACACCAGTTATCATCTCCTATTTGAAGAAGACTGTTCACTTGTATTTGACTTTAGAGACCTAGTTTAACAGAAGTGCATTATTGCTATGCTCTGCATGATTTTCTATGTTTGATTCTGAATATAACTTTATAAATTGGGAGGTATTTATCACCTATTCGAATCTTTAATTTTATCTTCACAAAACGAAGTACATTTCCCAATGTTCTGTATTCTCAAATATAAAGCAAATTGTATAGTATTTGTACATGAAAAACAAGGGTTTAACTCTACGTTGGAAACATTTAATAATAGCCATTGCATTATCTTTATGTTCTTGTTTTTAATTCCAGTATTTAATCAAAGATCTACTTTTATTAAACGTATGTTTTCTTAGTCTTTGTTCACAGATAAAGAGAGTTGTCTGATAATTGTATATATAAGGTGGTGCATTATTAGTTTACTACTATATATGAATTATTCTTTATAAAACAAATATAATGTAGCTTCTAGTTGCAGAAATACATATCACAGTCTAAATTTGGAGTGCCATCTAGTGATAGCTAGGAGTTAAGACAATTCTTATATTAAAATATATATGTTGCTATGTTTGGTTCAAGGTGGAATCTTTATGTCCATCTTTATCTCTCATCTTTTTTTCCTTCCCCCATCACTGATTTTGTGCCTGTGATAGAGAAAGAGAGAGACAGATAGCAGAAGAAAGCTGTTCATATATTCATTTGTGTATGTACATGTGTGCAAATAGTTACACATGTATGTATTGAAGCCAAAGCTCTATGTCCTACATCTTTCTAAATTATGTATTAGCTTACTTTTTTGAGAAATTGTCTTTCACTGAACGTGTAATTCATGATTATTCCATGATAAACAGTCAATAAGCACATAGTAGTCTCTGTGTGCTCAGTGCTCTTACACACATGTGTGTACCAGCTCTTACTGTGTTTTAGAGGTGCAAGCAGAAGTCTTCATACTTCCACGGCAGTCAATTTCCCAAGGAATCCAATTTCTAGAACCTTAGTTCTGATTTCTCTAACGTGAAAAATAAATACATGATATATTATCTGAATTTGGTACATTAACATGTTATTTCAAAAAGTCTTATTTTATTTCAAATTTTACAATAAACATTGCAATTAGTCAATAAGTAAAACTCAATTTGTGTCACCTTAATAAAAATGAAGACATATAGCATTTAATTATCATGCAGCATTGTTTACATTAGTTTATTTGAAATTAATTAACACTGTCAGAAACATTAAAGAAATTTATAGTTCTCATTGCCCTCCAAACATATTCTTTGCAAATAAATATTATGTGTTTATTGTAAAAACCTATGGTACAGATATTTATATAACATTTAAATAAAGATTTGAAGCTTTAAAGATTCATTGTTCTAGAAGATCTGTCTTCAACTGTCCTCAACATAAGCTGATTGCTTATGTGTTAATGGATTTTTTTTAAATTACCAAAGCAAGGGCTTGGGAAGAAAGTGGGAGGGAGAAAAGCAAAAAAATTTCACAATTTTCAACTTTTCAGATTCAGACTGTTATGTTGTTTCAAGTTACACTTGCAAAATTGACACCATGAGATTTATTATGAAGATATGAGTCTATGCTGACATTGATAAATCATTTTTCTATAGAGTAACATCAATGCAGCAGCAAATTAATGCTAAAAACCATGCAACGTGTAAGGAGAGTCAGGACTCATGTGTTAAATGAAAAGATCTTGCATGACTCAGCAACTTTCCTTTAAAATTTATTGAAGAGAATACATGTAATTCAAATCAGCAGATTTCAGTTGATTTTATGGACTGTGGAGGTTCTGTCCCTTTCATACCATCAAACAAAATAAACTATCCTAAATCTACAATACTCTTTTCATTGATTTTATCAATCTCTGGTTATGTTTAACCACTCATTTTGGCTAATATTAGGAAATTTTCGTTTATTTTTATGAACAAATAATTTTTAATTGCTGCTTTAGTAAGTAATGGGGGATTAAAATTCTGTTTTAAATGCAAGAATAAGTCTCAAAGTTCATTTTGTGGGAGAGTTTATGAGACACATATTGTTGATGCTCTTGGGTTATTTCATTAAGGATATGTGTGGTATTGTATGCCAGGAAAATGGTTTTGACCCCCGTCAACCGAAATAGCAATATTCTAATTTACCATTAGCCTCACTGTGATAGTATTTCTATGGAGATATGCCAATAACCTACTGTCATCATAGGAAATGACTCTGGCTCAGGAATTTTGTCTGTGAGCCAGTCACAGGGGACATACCAAACTGAGCATGACAGTACCAGCCTTCAAGGGTATGGAAAATTTCTTGTGCAATATTTGCTTTATTTGCATCATCTTTGAAATAGGGAAAAAAGAATGAAGGCCATCTAAAATGTTTCTCCTATACTCTGTTTTCAGTAAACAAATTCATGGCAAATTTGCATCTGTTAGCAAATATGAGCTTGGATAAAATTGCATTTCTCTGCAAGAGTGGTTATTTGTTGTTTTGAGTCCTCATTTCTATTAATTCTCCTTGTTTCGTAGAATTCCAGATTCTTAATTTGTATAACCCTGAAAGAACTGAAAGTGAATGCCCTATCCTCCTAAGATTGGAATCTCAGTGACTTGAGATGTTCCAACTCTAAGATAAATTTGCCCAACCGTTCCTCTACTCTCAAGGCAGAATTAATATACAGGCAATCAGATGACCTAGTAAATGATTTTAATTGCTATGGAAAATTGCTCATATTTATCATGTACTATATGCACTTTCATATGTAGATATGTAGCTATATTGTGAAATAAAGGAAGGTCCTAAAAATATTATCATAATCAAAGGAAGAAGAAATGAAAGAATTTGGGAGCAAGATATTCAGAACGAGCTGGGTACCTCAAATATGCATCCCTGAGCAGATCCTTCTTGTGAATCACACAGTGTTGGCATGACTATGGCTCTCCAATTATTTCTCCTTCCATAAACTTGACTGTGACTACATTATCTAATTATCAGTTTCTAGTTTTAAAAACTGCATTGTAATGGACATGTTACCATCCATTCTTCATTCAGCTGACAACAGTATAATGGCTAGAAACCAGGAAATTTTACTTTTCTGGATAAGAGAAATTGATTGTAAACCTCCCTTTAAAATCATACCAATTTTTAAATTAGCTTAGAAAGAAAAGAAGGAACAAATATAACCTGAATTGGACAACAAAAGAATGCTGCGCTCAATAGCCCTCGTTAGGGCTCAAGCTTGCCAGTGGAGAACAGAACTTCACGTATAAGCAGATGGGCAAGATGTGTGAGGAGCACTGTCACTTCCCAGGAGGTGGCAGCGGGATGTGAGAAGCAGATGGAGGGCTTCTCAGGGAGAGGACTGGGCATTAATGAGAATGCCACTTTCCCATGGTTAGTCTTCGGAATTGCCTGACAAAATACTCTGAATTCCCAGATTCTAGAATCATGAAGTAATTTTACTCTTGGGCCACTTTAGAATCAAATGGGACCTTTGATTAAAACGCTAATTAGTTTTAGTAGAAAGGATGAGTGCCATTTCTGAGCCACAACAATTAATTTCAATTTAATTGAATATACCACATTCTTACTTTCTCACATATAAATGAAGCGAGCAATTTGGATGAGAAGTCATAGCACTCTTGTTATTTTACTGCTGATATTCGGGGGTTATTACTTCAATAAAGAAAATATCAAAACACAACATCTAGAGCCTTAATGTGCACAGTTATGGTGATCATTGTTATAGTCTCATATGACCTGGAAGGAAGTGCTGGGTCTTTAACAATCAGTTTCAATGGCAAGTCACACTGAAAATAATGGCCAAGAGTTTAATCACCTTTATGGTGATGTAAATGTATCTTTCAGCAAGAGAAAGCTCAGGGTTCCATATGGAATTTTTCTTCAGGCAAAGAGATCCTGTACTTAGATGAAATGAACCCTTACAACCTCAGAGGACAGGGCTGCTCCATACATCCCAAGGATTCTGCATTTCTTTAAACTAAGGGGGTGTGTAGAAGAGTAGAAAACAATCTTCATATCTCCATCCTTCCTCCTTCATTAGGAGAGCTTGACATGTAGGAAGGCTCCACTAAATGCTCCAGACAAAAAGATCCCATGATGAAATCCACTCTACGGGACAGAGACGAGGACAATATGGGAGGCAGGGCTGAAGCCTTGATTGAAACTCAAACTAGAGACGGTCACATCCAGACTCTGGGCCTAAGCCGCTGTGAGGAATATGTCATTATCTTTGCAAGCAGGATTGTAAAGTCTTTGGACCTGATGAATTACTTTTTTTTTCTTTTGAATAAAAAACATTGTCTAGGTTTTGGACAGTCATATGACTCTCATTACATTAAACAATCGAAAAGTTACTAGCCTCACATTGTCTCTAAACTTAGGCTTATTCATAATACATGGCAACCTCAGTAAGTAGTTAAGAGAAAACTGAGGTTACAAATGCAAACATGCAGACAGATATCACAAAATAGTTTCAGTAGTTAGTGTAAAAGGATATCATTTTTATAGGTTAGAGTTGTAATTAAAAGCTGTGTTAATGTGTGTGTGAATCTCTGTGTGTGGGTGTGTGTTTGTGAATGTGCTATATACATTTTTTATTGTTTGTACATGTGTGTATATGCAGCTGTCTGTCTAGGGCTGGGGGAACATGAAGAGTCAGGCTGACATCATTTTCTCCTTTTACTCCTCTAACTTTGGGTCTCTCACTGAACCTGTTGGCTGTTTACTCAAAAGGAAATTTTGTCTCTTGACCCAGCCCCTAGAAGAGCCGTTAATTTCTGATAGCAAGCACAATGTCATGCCCAAGTTTTATGTGACTTTTCACTGTTGGAATTCATATCTTTGTGCTTATATTGCTAGTGTTTTAAACAGGGAGTTGTCTCTAGGGTACCAGAATTTATCTCCTTCTATACCTGCCTGCAGATAAATGCAATCTGTTGCCTCATGAAACTGCTGCCATGAGGTCTCTGCAGTGATGCACTGAAGTCCCAAACTGTGAAAAAGCAGCAAGAACAGCAAACACTATTGCTTTCTTAAGTTGTTTAGTCAGGTACTTGACAAGAGCAATAAGTTAAGTAGCTAATGTAGGCATGCATTTAAGTTTGACTTACTCTGAGTCAGTATTTTAAGTAGGAACAGAAAATGTGATGACTCTTACACATTTACTTCTAATAACTACCTGTAAATATGGTATTTTCAGCAATATGTTAAATTGATTAGAGTTTGAACTAAAACACACATTCTGAATTTTTATAATGATTTATTTGATTTTGAATACTAAATTGACAGTATAATCCATTATGATATTGAAATATTACTTTTCAGAAAAAATGGTTTTTCATGAAATGCAATGTATTTCAAAATAGAAATACTAGTAATTCTAAAATATTGAAGTCAGAATTGGGTATAAAAATGTTTGAGAGCTAAATAAAATTTCATGAAGAGAAGTATGTTTTGATACTACATTCAAAGAAATGCATACATCTAGACTATAACACACACAGAGAGAGAAACATGTTTGCTTGTGAAGATGCATCTTCATGATTTTACAGTATGAAAGTTTTCATAAACCCAGGAGCACAATTAGTTTGTTCTGTGACCTCAGGGTTCTTCTGACAAAGATCTTTTTACAAGCTACACTCTTAAGATAAGTAATAGAGTCCCTAAGCTCCCCTCTTATGCTTGTGCTTTCACGTTAGTGGAAAACATTAGGCTTCTGTGAAATTTTCTTTTCTCATCCATATGTAGAAAATTTCTGCTTTCAATGAGAAGGATTTCAGAAAGAATGTTAAGTTTACAAGCAACAACCACCTCAAATATATTGTGCAATGTCTGAAAAGTTAAATTAATATTTGTGGAATAGACAATATTTGAGGCCATTCAGGGCTTGGATTAAAACGAGGGTTTGATCCTCATTTACCAGCTACTGCTCTGTTTAGAGCTTCCTGTGAAGTGTTTCCAAATTTTAGAGACACACCTTGATTACTACCTAATATTTTCTATAAGAAACAGTGAAGTTTGCTAATATTAATAGTAAAAGTTGTATAGTTATTATTGATTAATATAGCTTCTACATTCAAGTTATCTTAAATTCATATTCTATATTACTAAATTTTCTTTTACAGTTCTCAAAGAAAAATGCTAAGTGTTTTCAATATCATATAAAAATAACCCAGAAGTGAAGAGATTGATATGTGTCATTTTGATATGGCAAATAACTTGGCATGTGCAAGGCTTTTATTTACTGATTTATGAAAACATATAATTCCAGTAAAATAAAATAGTGTCAATTGTATGTAATAGTTACACTGAGCTTTTGGATTTTTGAAGAAATCAATAATTTTCTTGGAATTCAATAGGATAGATTAATAACCAGTTTTAACAGTAAATTGGAGAATAAAGAAAAACCCTGCAAACTCCAGTTCTCTTGCGATCTGCACTCATACAGAGACACACAAATCACTCAAATATGTAAGACATCTAATGATTTTCTGTAGCTGGAACACTTGGCTATTATTCAATTTATGGGACATTAGAGTTAGGAAGAAACTTATATATTACATCATCTGAGCTTGTCTTTTTCCTGCCAAGGTCACAGCATGAAAGCAATTCAATTTGTCTTCCAAGTCCTGTTGCCTTCTTTCTAAAACCCTCTGTCCCTCCTATCTGAAAAACCCAGGAAGAATGTAACAAAGGCACATTTCTAAAATCCCCAGATCATTTTAAGGGATAATGCTCTCTCCTTCTATCATGTTCCACAGGCTTGCTATCCAACTTTTGATCCCAGACATATTAAAGGCTTAGCTAACAGTTCCTTCCAGCACTGAATCATACAAACGCCATTTCCCTATTTAGTGTATTAAAGGCCTAGACTGAGTGTGTAAACAATGATACATTTGATGAGAGTGCCACTTGCTGGCTTAATACATTTATTATTTGGGAATATACCACGCACATTAAATTTAGGAGATATTTTCAGAGGATCTTTGCTTTCTCTCTATTCTGAGAATTTCACAACTCATTGCACAGCAAAGGAAAAGCATGGGGATGAAGCTTAGCCACTCCAATCTCCAGTAGTCTGTCAAAGGCTTCCATGTGCAACTCGCAAAACACTTTCATTTCTCTTGAATTATTTTGGAATGAAGAAACTTGTTTTGCAGTCAGAAGGGTCTATTTGTTATTGAAGTTATTTACTCTTCATTCATTAATCAATTTAATTAACACATATTTTTAGTGCCTTCTGAGTAGTTCATACATCTTTGGAAGCTTCTGAAAGCTCAAATAGCCAAAATAATTTCTGTTGTCGATTATAAAGTCATGCCAATGCAAGTGACAGTGTTCATTAATTGAGAAAAAGGTGCATAAATTCTCAAATAAATATACAATTCATTCATTAACTTGGTTTTTCTAAATGGTATTTCATTTAGTATAAAGAAGTGAATATTATTCACAAGTATAGTTGAAGGAATTAGGAGATGGCCCATTACAAACCCAGCATTTGGGACAATCTTTAGGGCAGAATGTCCGAAGGCTTTTCTGTGTAATGTCTGGCTATGTGTCTCTATATCTGGTCTCATCTCTTGCAGAAGGAAGTTTCTCTGAGGATGCCCGAACAAGGAACTGAACTATGAATATAGCAGAATATCATTATGAGTCATTTCATCACTACATTTTTTCTTGATTTTAAGATTGGTATTGTTTGGTTTTGCCCTATGTCCCTTGGCTATCTAGTCTCAGGTTCTGCATCACACAAACAGTGTCAGGTGTGGATTCAATCTTGTAGAGTATGCATTACAACAAGTCAGTTATTGGTTGGTTACTCCCACAAGCTTTTTGTCACCATTTTCCACAAATTACTTCACAAGTTTAGCAATTTGTTATTACTTAAGATTTTTCTTTCATCACTCAAATGGGTTTAAGTTAAAATTTCAAAAATAATCTTTAAAATTAATTTTGTCTTTCAAAAACCACAGTCATTTGTAAGCTATTTTAAGTGTTTGCATGATTACATATCCAGTAAATAAAGGAGAGTGTAAAGTAATTTCTTGGATTTATTCTCCAATGCCTCTAGGTTTCATTTTCAAATGATATATCATAATAGCCTCTCATTTACATCAATTTCAATGTTTGAGATATTTTTATATTGATATTAGTGAGTTGGCAAATATGCTTAAATCACACAGTCCATGCAAACGGCCACTCTGGGTTGAAATATGTGTGATGCTATGACAAGAATTTACTTCATCATAATTTTCTGTTTCGTTTTCTGTGTCACTGGATTTCTAAAATTTGTGTATTTTATTCATGCCATTATGGTTTTATTTTATTGGTTTGATTTTGCTTCATTTTAGGAACAAGAGAAGAAACTGAATTACATGACAGGCGAACTCAAGTCCTAGGCCAGCTGTCTGTCTGCTGTGGTTCTTCACCCAGATCAATGTGCTTCATTTCACTTTTATATTAAATTGGAAAAAACTATCACAAGATTATTGACAATTAGATGAAAAGTCTCTCATAGCATGGTTAGCACAGAACCTGAATCAAAATAATTTGATTATTTCTCTGTTTTTGAATAAGCAAAAAAAGTCCATACCTAAACCTTGCTCTTACTATCAAGACAATATTGAGCTAATTCCTGTAAAATGCAGATATATATCTGGTATGGATTGGATGTTACTGGTCACATCCAATTGCACTAGGAGGAGAGAAGTACAATTCGAGCTACAATTTTCAGAGCAATTGTTTATCACAGGCAACAAAAAATGGCTAGGTGACATAGTATGCAATGGAAAGAAGTTAACAATTAGACACAGCTGATGAATGCAAAAACATTTATTTTGTAGCATACTGTAGTGATGGTAGAAGAATGAAAAAATAAATTCATATTGCAGTTGTTTCTTTTTAATCTTTTGGGGGCCTTTCCCTCAGTTCCCAAATTAATGCTTTGAGACCTATTCTTACTTATTAACAGCCACCTTTAGCTTGGCTTTTCTAGCCAATTTTTCTAACTTAAATTATCCCATTTCTCATTAACTACATTTTGCCTCTTGGCTTTTAACCTTTCTTTTTGGCATATATTTTTCTTTCTTCCTACTCTGTGGCTGGCTGTGTAGCAGACTGACTGACTCCTGGTGTCCTCCTCTCCTCTCAAGCCTCGATTTCACCTCCTATTTATACTCTCGGCCTACCGGCCCTGCCTATCCCTCTCCTGTCTACTTATTATCTGTTCAGCTCTTTATTAGACCAATCAGTGCTTTAGACAGGCAAAGTAACATAGCTTCACAGCATCAAAATAATCCAATATAAAAGTATGCAACATAGTTTTGCACATCCCACAGAATAAATGAATGTAACACATCCTAAACAAATATTACACAACTGTATACTGTAGAACTCTTAGTATTATTACTAAACAAGATGATAGGGTTGATTTGACTTATAATATTTCTTAGATATCTATGAATGTTCAGGGTAAGATTTACAGAAAACAATTTGAATACACACATATATTATACCAGGAAAGATGAAGGAAAGGAGTAGAGATTATGATTTAAAATATAAGTAGAGAGAGCATGAGTGATTTTTAATAATATCAAAGACGTACAATTATAAAAAATACAAAAGCATAAGAGCTTCACGAGTAAAAAAAAAGGCTCAAGGTGATAATTTTAAGGCAGAGTGGTATGACAGAGCAAGGAAGGAAGCATTTTTTATTGAGTTGGTGTCTGAGAGGCTGTGAGTCTCCTCAGACAGAATAGTTTCACATTGAAAAAACAAATTATTTGATGAACCTTGAAATGTCACTGGGAAATGAGATGTGTCCATTTAGACATAATAAATATCTAGCCTCTGTAAATGAGAAATGAAGAAAATGAGTTAGAATTTAATTGTTTGAATGGTGCTGTTTTGTTCAACATGTTTTGTTATTGTTATTTTTGGAACAAAAAATTACCTATTGGTTAAATATTTTTGTCTCTTACTGCACTTTTGCCATGATGACTAACTGTTTAGAATTTCAATGATCTGGAGATATTGACATGTTGCAAGTCCAGAGCTAAGTTATCATGTTTCTTAATAGCCTTATTAGCCACATCTGTACTGTCCTCACATCTTCATGAGGATTACATAAATCCTTTATATCCAACAAAAATTAGTTTCTCCCAACCTAGTTCTTGATGGAAGGCAAGTGGAAGAATGCCAGCTCTCTACGTGATTTTGTTAGGTAGTTGATCAACTATAAGCAGGCCAACAGGTAATTGACGTTGGGTCTCCTTCCTTCAAAATAAGCTTTGGATCCAATGTACTGTGCCCATAAATTATTATTTCTGAGAATTGAGAGGCTTTTTACTCCTTAAGATTTGAAGTGCTATATGAAATGGTGAACCGATTAAGACTTTATCACTTCCCAGTAAGCAACAGTCCTTTTCTACTAGGAGAGTAAAACCATTTTAGAAATTTAGATTAAAATAATTATTACTTCAATTTTATAACCTATTATGTTTGAAGGTGTTTTGTTGTTGTATGAAAGAATGTGACACAGCCAAATGTAGTTATACATACCTATCATCCTAGAACTCCCAAGAAAGAAGCAGGCTAATCTCTTTACTTTTCTCTTTTATTGATTGTATTGAGCTGTACACTTTTCTGTGCTACCCTCCCATCCTCTCCCCTCCCCTTCTACCACCTCTCATGGTTCTTATGCTCTAATCTACTCAGGAGATCTTGTCTTTTTCTAATTCCCATGTAGATTAGATCATTCTATGTCTCTCTTCTGGTCTTCATTGTTGTCTAGGAACTCTGGATTGTGAAATATATGCTGGTTTTCCTTGCTTTGTGTCTAAAATCCACTTATGAGTGAGTACATATGATATTTTTCTCTCTGGGTCTGGGTTACCTCACTCAATATGATGTTTTCTAGATCCATCCATTTGCCTGCGAATTTCAATATGTCATCATTTTTTTCTGCTGTGTTGTTCTCTACTGTGTAAATGGACCATATTCTCCTTATCCATTCTTTTCATTTATTTATTTATCTATTAAAAATTACCACCTCCTCCCCTTCTCCCATTTCCCTCCCACTTCCCCCAATCACTCTCCACCTCCTTCTCCAGTCCTAAGAACAGTCAGGGTTTCCTGCACTGTGGGAATTCCAAGGTCTTCCCCCCTCCATCCAGGTATAGGAAGATTAGCATCCAAAGAGACTAGGCTCACACAAAGCCAGTCCATGCAGTAGAATCAAAACTCAGTGCTATTGTCCTTGGCTTCTCACTCAGCCCCCATTGTCAGCCACATTCAGAGAGTCCAGTTTGATCACATGCTCCATCAGTCCCATTCTAGCTGGCCTTGGTGAGCTCCCATTAGACCAGTCCTATTGTCTCAGTGGGTAGGTGAACCTCTCATGGTCCTGCCTTCCTTGCTCATGTTCTCCTTCCTTCTGCTCCTCATTTGGACCATGGGAACTCAGTCCAGTGCTCCAGTGTGGGTCTCTGTCTCTATCTCCATCCATC
>LOJH01009227.1:4059-28682 GCA_001685095.1 Ellobius talpinus
TTGACCTGCCTCTACTTCCTGTCTGGTTGTCCCACCTATACTTTCTGCCTGGCTGCTGACCAATCAGCGTTTATTTAAAATACAATTGACAGAATACAGACCATTCTCCCACACCACTTTTGGACCTGAAAGTTGCCACATAGGTATACTTCTAGCAAAGGACATATTACTGTGAGGCTTACTGACCAATGTTGTCCAATTTTCTTGATTCCTAATTTGTCAAGCTCTGCCGAGTCTAAGGATAGAATTTCTTTGTGATAGCAATGGGCGGCAAGTTGTCTGACTTTGTATAGATCTTCTTGCTAATTGTGCATCTTGGGAAGCTTTGTTTTAATATGCCCCAGTTTCTCCATCTGTTCTTTAAGGATAATAAAATGTTATATTGTTTAGTGGAGTGGAATGAACATCACTGGAGCCTCAGGCATTGTTCTCTTCCAATAGAGACCATTGCTGTACCCCACTCACACATTTAGTCACAGCCTGTCACTTAATCAGTTCATATCATACTGTGCCTTGAATGTGTAGCCCACAAGTTGAGACTCTATTGACACCCTTCCCAGCCTATTTGAGGTAACTGAACCTCCTGTCTAGACTCCCAGCCACTGGCTCAGGTCCTGGTTGTAACCCAATATTTGGCACTGTCATTTTCTTACTTTAGATCAATGATTCTCCAAGATCAGAATACTTAAGCCCTGTTTGGAGGAGCTTCTAAAAATAGATAGATTCATATTTTACCAACAGAAATTTAATTTCAATATGTCTGGGACAGAGCTGCAGGATGTGGTCTACAGATCACTCTTTTATGGATGCCAGCATAGAGAAGGGTTGTAGCATTCTATTGGTGGAGGTCATTCATCCTGCAGCACCCACTTGAATACTGACAATGGCCTAAAATTACCAAATATTTATTGGGCATCTACTCTACAGTAGCTACCTTTATAAGCACTGTAAGCATAAACTGTAAATAAGATGGTATTTCCTATGTAGTAGAAAGAATAATAAGCAAACAACACATAGAACAGTTCTGTTTTCTGAATTTTCTCTTTTCTCCCATTTCCTAGCTTATTCATATGCTCCACGTTTCCTGCCTCAACCTTCTCAACAAGCTCACTTACCTATGTGTTCTCTCAGCATGGTGCTTTCTTCTTGGACCAGTTGTAGTTGCTATTTGACAGGGTTTGCCCCCATTTGTCTGCCTTTTCTCCACACTGGCTGGCTGCTTCTCAGTAAAATTTGCCCGAATGATGTTTGCTTATTTACCTTTGTATTTGAAGCATCAAGAGTTTAAGAGTTACAGCTTGACAAGATGAACACAGGACAGGATAGGATCTATGATAGCAAATTAAGCCAGAGGCACGTAAGAAACAGGCCAATGACATCCGGTCCTGGAAAGTCAGGAGATCTGAAGACTGAACAAAAGTAAGCTCCATGGGAATGGGTGGGTGGTGGGTGCATCAAGAGTGAGTCAGTAAGTGGCTTGGTTGGTGGAGTATGCGGTTGCTACAGTCATGGAGCTAATAACTGAGTGCATTGTAGTAAGAATATTACTTAGGGAGAGCACAGAGTGCATAGTTTGACAGATGTAAAAGGGGCCAAGGTCAAATGTTAATATCCCATATTCTACCAGGAAACTCTCAATGCACCCAAAATGAATTTAATTTAATTTAATTTAAATTTAATTTAATTTAAATGAATAGCAAACTCTCAATGTAACCAAAGCTTTTAAGTGAATAGTGATCTTTACAAACATCGTTATTTTCTTACTCAAAATGAAAATGTGTTCAAGAATTTGGTCACTAGTCTTACACGGTAAAAGGTAGCACACATTTCAAGAGTGTCAGAATGTAAGATTAATTATGGCTTTCTAAAGCTTGCCTCCTTTATTAATTCTGAAGGACAACATACAAAACATTGACCAGGCATTTCTCTCCTATCTTTTTCTAGTAGCTCCTGGTAAAATAACACTTCATATCCAGAATTAGAAATGTAGAATACATAGATAGTGAGAAAAACATTGGGCAATGATGTCTGCCTAAGTTTACAAACCAATGGAAGGTAAGGAAGGGATTCGATCTATGTTTATGACTTCCTCCTTTCTAGCTTCTGAATTTGTGATCTATCTCCCTTACCATGCATCACCTCCCATCGGTGTAGGGAGCAGGAAGGAGACAGTGATGTGGTGGGAGCAGACCATGTGTGGATTTCACTGATGGATGGTACCTCTGCAATTCCTTCCCAGTGAGCACTCTGGAGTAGCCACGATGTGAAGGATTCTGTATGAACTCAGACTTTGTGCCAAGAACCTGCTATGCTTTCTGGGCATTGAAGTCCCAAGTTTTCCTTCTTGGAGCTCACAGGCTAGTGGTAGAGAGACTCACACATAGCTGCTGTCTTTTACACTGGACCTGACCATGTAACTTTGAGCTGAATTACTCTCAATAATGCATTTTATGTGGTCTTCACAGTGTTTTAATAAGACTTTAAATTCATCTGGCTCATTAAATTTTTTCCATGAAAATTTGGAGCTTTGGTTTCTCTTAAAGTATCATAAATTCTGTCTGTTCTGAGAAAAATACCTTTTTAAGGCAAAAATTGGTTCATAAGAGGGACAATTGAAACAGCCCCTTTTAGATGAGGCAAACCCCATAGTGTTGTCCCTCAGGGAGTAACCTGCCCAACCCCTGCAGACTCATGCAGGTATTACTGCTGTCCTGCCCACCAGCAGCTGCCAACACTATTCTGCAGCAGGTCCCCAGGTGGCAGCGCTCTCAGTCCTCTCACCAAAGAAGTGGAAAGGCCAGCCTGTCCCTCTCCAAGGTGCTACAAGTTCTTCCCTGGGGCCAGCCAGTGTTTTTCCAGTTCTCAAGTGCCTGGGACCCTGCTTGTCGGTCAGAGCTCCTGGGGTAGCTAGCTTGACCTTCACCTGAGTGAGACAACCTTGCAAAAAGTTCCTTAAGACAGAAAAGGGCTTGTATTATATCCCACAATAGGAAAATTGCATTTCTAGATGATACTTCAGGTAGGTAATGCTGGATATTGTTCTCAGAATAAGCAAGGTCTACCTCTTCAAGAATATTTATCCTTCACCTAGAATGATGAGGCTCGTGGGTCCTATAATTTCATCATTATGAAAGACATTCAAATGAATATCCACAAAACAAAATTACAAACCTATTATTTACTGGGCAACGCTGCTACATCCTTGTTATCCATGCAAGAAAGGACTTACAACAGTATGAGGAAATATGAAGATATTCTCCTAGCATTTGGAATTGAGTCTGGAAACATCAGTGAATTAATTAATCAATTAATAATGAACTACTGAATATTTTCCATAATAATCATCACTTGTAAACAATGACATTTCTGGAATCAAGATGATAACAGCAATAAAAAACGCTCACAAATCTTAGCATAGCTTCTCTCCAGGTACCTTTCCTGGACTGGTGTTTTCCTGACCTTGTGAAGTAAGGTATCCTCTCCTCGCAACTAGGTTAGAAATACATTGTCAAGAAGATACATGGCTTCTTCTAGTTCTTATTCCATAATAAAATATTGCATAATAGAACTGAAGACAGTCTAACTCAGACAGCATGTTTCATTTTTGCACATAAACCTTTGGCAAAAGCGTTTGGTCTGCATTGTGTTTCAGCCAGTTCCCCTCATGCCACCAGGTTTTGATCTATGGGATTTCTTATCTGCGGTCTACATCAAATCAATGAAACCATCCCTTTCATCTCTGGAAACCTTGCCCTGTGAATCTCTGGCTTGGCCTTCACTCCTTTTTAGACTATGGCTGTCCCTTCCATTGCTTCCTGGGAGGATTCTTTTCTCCTTGGTGAACCGGGTCCTTTATCCGCTCCTACAAAGGAACCCGCAGACGTCATTTCACAGTTGTCAAACCTAAACCACATAATCGTTTTAGCATGGGATAGTTTATGATGTCATCTTGGGGCTTTCTTTTTACCATCTTTAATTAATCTCTGAAATTGTGTAGTAAATGAATTATATGATCAAGGAACTTTGGGGAAACCTTGAGCTGGGTGGGGGACAAATACACACAAATTCCTTTCCATCTCAGTCCCATAATGGGGAATGTTTAATGAATGAACTGTGGCAGTTAACTTCATTGTCTGAATTAACTCTATAATTTTAGAACTTAGGGCATTTATATTTTAAATTGAGTCACTTAGCTTAAAAGACTGAAATCATTGAGTTTGGTCTTTAGGGATGCTGTAGAAAAGCATAAACACCACTTACTGCTACTATAAGATATTGTCTTGGTGGCAGAAGAGGAAAGGAGTTGAAAAACAATTATTCTTGCCTTTGGGCAATAGTTTCATTTTCTGGCAATCAATATTTAATCTAAATACTTATTAAAACATAGTTAATACCTCCTGATGTTTCCTGGAAGAATATGTAATTTATTCTAAATGCAGAAGTAATTTTAAAATACATATTTTGTAGAAAGCCACAAAAGTTGAAATGAATCCTGTAATTGAGAGTTTAAAATCGGTTCTTCTTTAAAAAGCCTAGTAATGTGTTCTGGGTATTATGTTGACTTCTTAAAACATTAAGACTACATTTTTTTTAAAAAAACCAAAATCTTCAAGCTCATCTTCTTCATCAGATAAATGGTTTATTCATTCTGATCTGGATATAACAAACATGGTATTTCCTGTAATCACTGTGTATGTAATGTGTTTCTCCTTGCATTCCCTCTGTGCCAACTGCTATAGGAAACTTACACAAAGCATTTTGGTGAAATGATTTTGAACACTTATAAGACTGACATATGAGTACACCAATAGTAAGTGCTAGCAACTTAGAGTCAACCAGCTCACCCCAGAAGTGCATATCATTGAAAAAACTATAAACGCTGAATTTCTAGAAGATTCTATTTGGGTGCTTGTGTCTTTGTTGAGGTTGTTATTATGATTTCTTTAATTAATTACAAGCATTTCATATGAAGCTTTCACTGAGAGTAAAGCTTTCTGATCAAGTTATTGACTTCTAAACGTAAAGAATGGAAAGCAAAGTTGGCAACTCATAAAGTAACCATGCAGCACTAATAGATCTGTAATAAATAAGGACCAGTTTAATATACTAACTCTATAAATGTTATTTAGTTAAGCTAAGGAGTAAGTTCATGTCATGGTTTGTTTGGTTAGAAAGGGCCTCTTTGCTTAGCTCCATTGCAGTTTAAGTACCTACAAGACTGTGTATTATTAGTTAAGTTGTTCTGCATGTCAGAACATAAGGCAAAGTCAAATAAGCCAAAAGCAAAAGGGCAGCAAGTTGAAGGTATCACCAAGTATTTTGATTAGTGAGATTTATTGGGTGGGGAATTCTGTTTGAGTTCTCTTCTGAAGTGCTACAGTGAAGCGTAAATCTAATTAATCTTAATCAATAAGATCCAGGACTCAGATATTGGGGCAAAGACCTGGAAGATCAGAGAACCAGGACTAGCTGTCAGTTGCTTCCTTCCTGTCTACATTCCTCCATCCAAAAGGTGCTGAGGTCCTGTCTCCACCCCACCTTGTCTCTGCCTCCCAAGTGCTGGGATTAAAGGTGTGTGCCACTATTGCCCAGCTTCTCTGGTTAACTAGTGACAAGCTCCGCCCTCTGGTCTCCAAGCAAGCTTTCATTGTTAGAACACAAACAAAGTATCACAGAAATCTACAGAGGAAGAGAAAGAGCTTTCTAGGATTTATGGACTTTTCTATACACAAATCTTTCATCTTTTTGCTGAGCAATTTCTCTAGCTCCATTCTCCAAATATTTTTGATGAATTAATAATATTGGGCACCAAAAGAGGATAAATATCTTTTTTTGTGAAATATAAAATTATTTGCTTTTCTGTTTATATGGGTTGATTATTTTCTGCGTTTTGTTGATCTTTTTTTCAGGTTTGATTTGTAGGCTGGCTTAGCATTTCTGTATAGTTCAACTGTTTTCCTTTTGATTATTACACATTAGGAAACAGATTGTGGTAGAACTTTGGATGAGTGCAAGGACCACAGCCTACCAGGAGAACAAGCATCAAGAAGGACCAAGTTCCATGCGGAAGTTTGCTAAAGTTTTCCTGGGTGCTAGGTAACAGGAGTTCTAAAATGTCCTAAACCAGTCCTCAAAGTCCCTTGGCACGCATGTGGACCCTGGGCTCAGGACTCACTTCAAGGAATGTAAGACTGTATCTTATTTTTCTTTGAGGACTAAGGAAGTGTTATTGGGTGGTCAGTGCCCATTGCATGCATTCCCTGGACTCAGCTCCCGACTGTACAACACCCAGAGCCTTACTCAGATGAGCCTGAAGAAGAGCGTAATAAAACAATAATCCAACAATAGACTCTCAACTGTTGGGTCTGCTTTTAGAATGAACAATGGTATTGATTCCTATTTGATAGTAACCATTTTACATTATTAATGCTTCATGACCACATTATATATTTGCAGTGACATATGTATATGGCATTTATTTGTTAGTGTATTGAATATGTAAGTACATATACAGATTTTCATTTAGGCAATATTGCTATTGACGAAAGCTTCAAATTAGTCTGCTTGGCAACTAAGTTACAGAACTGTATGTAGAGCATAGGTGACTCAAAGGAGGAGGGGCAGGTGTGGGGTCAGACACTTAGCTCTTCAGTTTGTATTAGAAAGCGCCAATAGAATTCTTTTGATGAAGGTGTTAACTGCGGAAACCCAAAGCTTAAAGAGGACCACCGAATTTCTAATTACTTGAAGGATATTTTAATTAGCATCTTTGCTGTGACAAACTTGACATTTCCATGGGATCATTACACACATTCACCAAGAAAACTCTGAAGAGATATGCCACATGCTTGCCTTAAATGCAGTGTATCAGCATATAGAATTGTCCTAACACCAGTTAAACTAGGGTTAAAAACTAGGGGAGAGACAGAGCCTCAAATCTCAGTTGCGCTGATGGCATAAGAAGAAAAAGAAAAGAATCAGGACCCCTGGAACTGATTTATGGAGGAGGGCAGTGAGATTTTATGGAGTGGAAACGTAACAGATGGTCCACACTGTTTTCATCCCCACAGCTGCCCCTCCTCCAGCCACTCTGGAGCACACTCTGAAGTAATGCAAAGGCGAAGGCGTGCCTCGGAAGATGGGCTGGTGTCAACACTCTTGTGGTCTTAGCACAATGATCACCCTTGGCATCCCTGGTCTCTAGATTCAGAGTTCTGGATATTGCGAGTGATGGACTTTTCTTCTCCAAGTACCACTGTTGTGCAGACATGATTTATCAGAGGCTTGGGGAGTCACAGGTGTGCCCCCGAGCTTCCTGTCTAGACAGGACTTATGAAATCATTCGTTACTCAATTCCTCCCAAATTCACTTCAATGAATCATGAGCTGGTTTAATAAACCACTGTCATTAATTCTTTTATTCTTAAAATTAGGAAAAGTTTTTTTAAAGTATTCTGTTAGAAACCAGTTATCTTTACAATTTTCCTCATGTGTCAACTTGCTTAAACAAATGACTGAAATAAAATGCAGTTTATAAAGCATACACTTTATTCCTTAATGTCCCTAACCTCATTTGCTAATTTTGTCTAAAGATCTAAAACAGATTTCTTGAAGTTTAATATTATTAAGTCCAGAACTCGAGACTGAAAAGTCTTGGGAGTCTCCCAAACTAAGCATCTTGCAATTGGAGAACCATGCATGATTATTTGTTTTGCGTTCCTGTTTAGTATGCCATTGCCCCCATAAAGACAGCCAAGTCCCCAAGTCTTGCCACTTGTCAAAAGCTTGTCTTTGTACCAACATCTATCTATAGGAACAAATGATTGCCTGACAGACTGATCCTTTTGAGAAGTGGCAGAAGTCTAATTTTTCCTCCAGAAAATTCCTTTCAATGTGTGATGGCGCAAATATGAACTCACAGAGACTGTGGCAGCGTGCACAGGGCTTGCACAGTCTAAGCCTGATGGGGTCGTAGTACTGAGAACGGACATAGACACCAGCCCCATCCCTAACCCAGAACCTGTCTCCCACGGACAACTGCTCACGAAGGAAAAATTCATTTTCTTCAAGAGCATCTCACCGGGGATACAAACCACGTTTAAGGGTATGCTCCATGTCCATCAGTAGAAGGCCAACAGAAGATGAACTCAATGGTATTTTTGGAGGATTTATGCCTCATATTGTTTAACTTGAACATTTTTTCAAGACCTGCATAAGATATGCATGTCTCTGTGTCTGTCTGTATTTGCACTTTTTAAATTCTGGCTCTGTTTTTCTGTTTGAATTTGTCCTATTCTGTCTTGTTTGTTTGTTCAGCTGCCCGTTTTCTAATGAGAGAGAAACATAAGGGTGTGGATTTGGGTGGGTAGAGAGGTGGGGAGTGTTAAGTCTGGCCTAGCCCTTCTGGCCTGGGAGTTGCATTAGTCTGGACTCCAAATCCCAGCATGCCAGGTCCTGACCCTGGGGGAGGGTCAGGACCACTCCCACAGGTATTTAAGGGGCTCCCAGAGAAGAAACATGTGGTTCCGGGTTTGCATATGCCCCTGCTTTCCTGTCTCCCCACCATGTGCTTGGCCACCCAAGAGCGAGTAACGTATGTAGTAAAATGATGGGCATTTTAATTTGGTTTGATCTGACATAATTGGACTTTGCGCCTGCAGAGCGGCCCCTCTTAGTATTATTTTTCCTAACAGGGAGGATCTGGGTGGGGGGGGTTGGGGAAGGGGAATTGTGATCAGAATATATTATGTAAGAAAATCTATTTTCCACTAAAAAAGTTTTCTTCCTGAGGCAGCCATCCCTCACGGCTGGTTCTCAGGTAGTATGGACTCCTGTCCCCACTAGTCTAGCCCCATTTACTAATTTATTCCTCACTCATTTGAGAAGTTGCTTCTCATAACTTTTGTTTTGCACGAACGTGGGTATTTCAAGAGCTCTGAGAACTCAAGCTTTGAAACATCCTATACATTAGAATAAACATTAATAGCCAGCAAAGACTTTCTGATCCTTGGCTGATGTTAACCAATTTCTTTTGTCTGATAAAGAATAATAACATATTCTCAATCAGCTGACACATACACAGTCCTGCTAATACCTTGCATCTTGGCTCTGATCCTGCCTCAGCCAAAGCGCTCACTTCCTCAGCCAGATTTCGGTTGCTAAGCCTCTTTGTCTTGCCCAGAAAGTACCCAAGTGGAATCCTTTTCCCTCTCCAGCTCATGTCTCAGGCAGAAAAAGACCTGCTTCTTCTGCTACCAATAATCTCATTTTTTAAAGCTTTCACACAACCTTTAAAAGTGTATCCCTTTGTTAGCAGTGCTATTGATTCCCAAGCCCACATATGCCCCTCTTTGCTTTGTGTCCATTCTCTTCCCATGCTCACTGACATCGGCACTGATCTCACCCTCTCCAAAGGCAGACTTGTCTGTCCATTTCTTCTCATCCTGCTAGAGACAACCTGGATCATTCTAGTTTGGTTGGAACCAGAATTTGATCTTTGAATCTTTACATGGGTCTGTTGTCTTTCTTTCACTACTTATAAACCTTAAATTCCAAACATACTGTTTCTGATACAAAGTATTTTATATTCCTAAATTTGGAGCATATTGAAACTGTTTGGAAACACATTTACCTACTAAACTTCTCTTAATTTTTGTATTTCACCCTCTCCTCAATTGCTCCCTCTTGGTCTGTTTTCTATGACCAGTGAGATGCTCACGGCATCTCAGAAACCCTTGCCCACATGATCATTGGCTTCTTTTCTCAGATCTCACTCTCATTTGTCAATTCCTGGCAGTCGAATTAAGACACTAACTCTATGTATTTGTGCTTTTGGATTTGGTCATATTATAATGACCATATACTTGCCAGCAGCTGTGCCGAATTCCAGAAGCCAGCTCTTCCCTCTGCAGAGGTCACATCTAGTGAGGAAAATAGTCACCAACAAGTGATTTTCTCTCTGTGCAATGTGGACAGAAACAAGCAGTGTTCAGGAGGTTCTTGGCTCAAAGCTTCAGTTCGTTTTGCACATTCTCAGGCTGAGGGTTGTGAGCTATGGTGTCCTATCAGTTGCTTTCTGTGAAAAATGTCTTTATATAAACTAGAAAACTGCTATGGAGTTGTAAACAGATGTTTCCTGTCCCGACTGCCTGGTCTCAACTAACCAACTCAGAGGCTGAATATGAATTACAAATGCTCAGCCAATAGCTCAGGCTTATTACTGGCTAGCTCTTACATTTTAAATTAACCCATATTCCTTATTTATGCTCTGCCATGTGTCAGTACCTTTATTAAAATAGAACGTTCATCTCCTGCTCCCTCTGTGTTTGGTTGGGATTCTCTGACTCTGCTTTTCTTCCTCTCAGAATCCTGGGTCAGGCTGTCTCACCCAATCTCTTTCTGCCCAGCTATCGGCCAATCAGCTTCTTTATTAACCAACAAGAGTAATATACATTCACAGTGTACAGAAGGATTATTCCATAGCATAGAGTCATAGCTTTCATTTAGCATATTAAAAATTCCTAAATTCTGATGTAAACATCAAACCCAATCCAATGGGATTTCCTCTTCCTCTTAGCTTATTCTGAGGCCTTACAGGGAGATTAGGAAGTCCAGTGAGGCACGTCACATTTTTCACCATGTTATGCTGAATCATGAGTTCTTTAAGACTGGGTTGCTTTTCTTCTGTAATCAGGGACTGTATTAGATGATCCATCCCTTTACTACCCCTAGGATGTGGAACAAACTGCTGCACTCTGGAGCTTCTCAATCAGTATCTGGGAAGTCAACGGTTGATTGTAGTTGCTGTGGGCTTGTTGCTGCTGCCTGTTTCCTGGGAGGGGGTTAAGGGGTGAGAAGACACAGAGACAACAACACACACTCCAAGAGATTCCAATGCAGAGGCTCTTTATTTTACAAGGGTTGGGGGGGACGGTTATTGGGTTAGAGAAATTAAGTTGTTGCAGGAATGTTTTTTTGGTTGGTCCTTTTGAAACTGGTGGTCACTGCTGGCATGTTGTGATTGACTAGGAGTGCGCGTCATGAGTTACTGTGCTTTTGGTCTGCTGACAGGTTGTTTTGGCCAATGTTGCTTATTCATTGTGAGTTTGCAGGCACTTGCTTATGCCTGTGCCATTGTCCTGACACAGGTGACAAGTTTTAAATATTCAGAGAAAATTATATATGACACACTGACGTGCAGAAAAAAGTAGTGCATGATTTGTAAAAACTAGCACAGTCGGAAAAATCACACTAAGCTTCAAGGAAAATTATTTAAATTTAAATGCAATGAGTTATTTTCAACATTCAAAATATTGAAGGAGACGTGGAACATTAGTCATTCATTTGTGTCTTGACTCATTAAACCAAAGTGACATTAAGAGAGTTGAATTTTATGATAAATAACAACTAATGTCAGATCCATTGCAAGTTTACCAGAATCTTGGTAAGAGAGTCAAGTATTTGATGGAGTAAATTAGGGAGAAAAAAATCTAGAAAATGGTTGTTGAGTCACAGTACCTATTAGTTTGTGAGGGCTGCCATGACAAGATACCATGCCAGAGAATATAGGTCCAAAATTAGTATGTTGGCAAAATTGGTTCCTTATGTGGCCTATGAGGGGGGAGGGTTTCCAGCCTGTCTTCTTGACTTGAAGATGGCTTTCATAGATTTCTGCTTGTTCATATTCACTTCCCTCTACGTACATCATTTGTCCACAACCCCACACGTGAGGATGCCCTAACTTCCCTCCACACACACCATGTGCCCACCTCCCCCACATGTGAGGATGCCCTGACTTCCCTCCATGTACATCATGTGCCCACATCCCCCACACGTGAGGATACCACTCCCAGCTTTAGGGCCTACTTTAATGACCTCATTTTCACTTGGCTACTTCTATGAACACTTAAACACTCAATTGCCAAATAAGATGAAACTTTAGAATATTAAGAAATGAAACTTAAATTTATGAATTTAACCCACAACAAGGTCAGTGTTCACTGGAGTAAAAATAGCAGGTACTGATGGGCCAACAGGATGTCTCAGAAGGGAAAGTCACCTGCCTCCCAGCTGGATGACTTGAGCATAACCCTTGAAAACTACATATCTGGGAGAACTAACTACATGAACGTATGCACAGACACACACAGACACATACACACACAGACACACACAGATACAGACACACACACACAGACACACACAGGCACACACACAGTCATAGATACACACAAAGATACAGACAAACACATGCATGCACATACACAGACACAGACAGACACACAGACACGCACACACACAGAGACACAGATACACACAGATACACAGACATAGACACACACATAGAAACACATAGACTCAAACAGACATAGACGCACACAGACACAGATAGACAGATACAGAAACACATAGACACATACTAAACACACAGAGACATGCACACAGACACGCACAAATAAAAATAAGAACTCAGAGAGGTTAGGTAGCTAGGCTTCGGGTTATATAAGTAGAAGACTGGAGGTTGATTCAAGATTTGTGGATAAAGGTGCTCCATCCCACTTACACATGCTGAGTTTGGGATGTATGCTAGTACAGCTGTTTTAGTGCAGAGTAAGGAATACACATGGGGAGAAGCTGACTGATATGGAGAAAAACAGAATTTGGTAGTCATGAGCATGCATACTCATATGTTAGGTACTAAACATGTACTAAGTAGCTACTCTATATCCAATTTTGTACTTTGATGGCATTTAAAGCTAAGGTATGGGATCAAGATTCCTAAAGAAACATGAAGAAAATATAACCAATATGGAAAAACAAGCAAACTCAAAAACAACTGAAAAAAAACTGTCAAAGATGAATGAAAACCACCAGTCAAGAGCTGGATTATAATCAAGCTGGCCATGGTGGCACACGCCTTTAATCCCAGCACTTGGGAGGCAGAGGTAGGTGGATCTCTGTGAGTTATACAGAGAAACCCTGTCATAAACAAGCAAGCAAACAATGAAGAAGAGGAACAACCCAAGAAATAAAATGAAAGGACGCCATGAGGGAGAGGACATGACACACTATCAAATTCTACTGGAAGACAATGGTGTTGAGGATTGGAACCAGTCAGATTCTGTCAGGCAATCCCCGGCCTCTTCAGTAGTGTAACTGATAATGGAATAGGAAGAGAAAGAAAGATATTGCATAAGGGTTTCCTGAAATCCTACCTGGGTCTGTGGTTGTGAAATGAGAAATAGTTGCAGTCAAACATGGTATATAGCAGGAGGCAGGAAGGAAGCTGGAGAAATACCTCCTGTCCTCTGACCACCTATGATACTTTCCACTGACAAGCCCAACTGAAGGTCAGAAAAACAGGAGCTGTTGATCCAGCTAATAAAGGGCAGTTTCTCTGAGCTGGGGGAGAGCAGGTAGGTAAATGAGGACTATTCCGTTCAGGTCTTAGCATTGCCATACTTGGTGACTGGGGGTGTGGGAAAAGGAGCATTGTGGGAAGTGGAGAAAGCAGCTTTGAGGGGAAGTGAAAGGAAACAGTGATGCATTGGGTCCACCCAAAATTCTTAAACTTGGAAAGGAAAGAAGAAAAATCACATCTTGGCTACTGGAGTTCACATGAGACAAAGAAGGTGCAGATAAGAGGAGTGAGCCGGCCACACAAACTGCAGGGGGCGGGGCATTGCCTAAGAGGAAGGAATTGCTCTTCCTCTTTTTCCTAGAAAAGGGCTCCTGCTGACCTACAACCTCCTAGGTTCTAGATGCATGAAATCAAGAGACCGTGGCAAAGGAGAGGATGCAACTGAAGGCTTGGCCAGGATCACGTCCAGCTGAAGGCTGTGCTCACTTCCTAACACCCGTGATATAGCAACGTGACAATTCCCATGGAGGTAAATGCTTGTGGAGGTAAATGCAGTCAACAGATCTGCTTTTCTGCACAGGCACTTTCTAAATCCTCATCCCCAAGGAACCATTGATAGCTACAGATAGCTTCCTGCTTGACACGCAGGAAGATACAACTTCTGCTTCTATTTTAGATTTGGGTTCAAAATTAATTCTCTTTCATCTTGTTGGGTTTTCTTTGGCCATCCATAAGTGGGAGAGATGGACACATTGGTTGGTTGTTCGCTAACGAAAAGCTGCAGCCTTAGGAGATACACTGAGAAAGCAATGCCGGAAGAGTAGGCACTGCAAAACACCACTGTTTTCTTAAGCGATATTTTTATTGCTTCAGGCTGTCAGTTTTACTCAAGAACGATGTTATTAACAAGCCGATTGAGATGGATAGTGCATTTTGTGCTTGGCATTTGTAGTGTGCGAGTTTAATTCAGCTCAATTTTATGTGCCTGGAGGATGAATTCACATGATTATATTCAGAAGAACTTTGAGTAATCGAAGTCATAAATGTGTAAGGCTTTGTTACTGTAAAATAGTAATGCAACATTTTTGGACAGTAACAGCCATTTGAACAGCCTAGCAATGACAGAGTTGGCACCACAGTTGGCCTGTTTCTGCCTCACTTAACTCGGCATTTAAGATTTGAACCCAGTCTCCCTGTCCTTGACTTTATCTACCTCTTTAAAAAAATTATTTCTGTCCAAAGTTAATTATAATTTACATGCAATATATTTGCTAAATTGCTTCCAGATCTGCACTTTTAAAAAGGAGAAGCAGACAGGAAAGAAACTCTTTTCCTCGAAAAGGAATCTTTGTTTTCCTCCAAATGTATACTTTGGTTAGCTATATGCACAGCTAATTTTCCCTAAGTTGGGAGACAGTGTCTAGTAAACTTGGAAAGATCTAGAATGGGCATTGCTGGGCACAGTGCCTCAGGGTTTCATTATTTTCTCCAGCTGTTAAAGGAATGTGAATCTATTTTTAGAAATTGGGCAAATATAATTTGCTGGGAAATATTTACCATGAACCTAAAGCAAAGAAGGCCAATACAATCCCCCTCCTGTTTCAGGGCTGACTGATTGTCAGTGGCTGCCTTGGGGCCATGCTGTGACATATTTTTGAGGGTGGGGAATGTGGTTCCGGAGAGCTGCTGAGTAAAGACCTCTGCTATTCACAGCGAATGTCAGGCTGTGATTCGGCGTCAGCCTCCCAATCAATGCTTTATCACAAATGATTTTGTGGCATTTCTCATTTTAAAAGCTTGCCTTTGAGGACGGGGGTGGGGGGAGATGACCTCTCCTACTCCCACCCCTGCTCATCAAATCCTGAGGCATGTGGGAGAATTGGCCTTGAGGTAGTAAGAGTAGGGGAGCTGCCCCTGGCCCTCATCAGCTGCAGCAGTCCAGAGAGGTGTCCCACACCACTGACACAGGAGAGCTGGTGGCCCTGAAGGAGACCTGGTGGCCCTGAAGGAGATCTGATGCCAAGGATGGGAAGCGGAAGAACTGGCCCCACCCCTTCCTCATATCTAGCCCTGGCAAGGCAGGAGAGCTCATACTGCTGGTGAGGGCTGACCAACCCTGTAACTACCCAGGCCCAGACCCAGGATTATGAGTTGGCCCACCCCAACATCCACCCCACCTGTGATCTGCTGGAGCATGGAAGGCACCAGTCTTGCAGACCCAAAGCTGCAGAGTCTCCATAACAGAGGGCAACAACCGAATAAGCAAGAGCTATCCTGTGAGGGCCCAGCATCGATAGTGTAGCAGAAACCAGAGGCCTCGAATCAGACCAATGACTCTGTGCAATGAACACTTGCAAGGAAAGACAAAAGGGTTTGCTGAGGGACTCACTGTGCCACACTGTGGCTTCCATGACAAGATTCATTTTTCTCTTTCGTGTTTTTTTTTTCCTTTCTTCTTTTGTTCTTTCCTTTTCTTTTTAAGGGGAGGTTGCAAGGGCAGTGGGTGGATACAAAGGGACAGGAAAATGAATGGGATGGAGATGCATGATGTGAAAGACACAATGAATAAATAGAAAAGAAAGTTAAAAAAGCATGCCTGTGCTAAGTAATGGGCTGGAGAGGTGGCTTAGTGGTTGAAAGCACTGTCTACTCTTCCAAAGGCCCTGAGTTTAATTCCCAGCAACCACATGGTGGCTCACAACCATCTGTAATAAGATGTGGTGCCCTCTTGAGGAAGAGACCTGGACAGTCATCCTCATCCACTTAGACCATGAAACCCAATATGGATAAGTTCAACAGGACCACCATGTATGGGCTGCCCATGCATGTTTCAACATTGCTAGGGCATAAATTTCATTTTTTAAAAAATTTCTGCGATAAATAAAATTTTGAGTAGAAAGGTGCACATATACTTTCATGACCATCTATATATAACCAGCCACAGGTCAAATTCTCAATGACAATGTTAGAACTTACATGCTAGGACCTGTAAAAGCTTTAAAATTCATCCGTATTAGTTGTAAAATCTCAGATAACTACTCATATTCCCATCAAAAGTAGAAGAGATCAACAGATTGTCACCTAGTCACACAAAGGTGATTGTTGGGTAGTGAAAAAAGCTTATATCAATGCAAACATTCACATGGAGAGTGGTGGTGGCAGAGTTATTATGCTCAGTTGAAAAAAATCAGGAAACAGGAGAATGCTTGTTTCATATTCCACTTACGACAATTCTAGAAAATGCAAATGATTCAGGACAGAAAACAGACAACAATTGCCTATTGGTAATATGAAGGACAGGATGGATGACAATATATGGTGCTGTAAAAAGTAAATCTTCAAATCTAGAAAGATGAATGCATACCCTTATGCCATACCACGTTAAAAAAACCAACTCAAATAGACTAAAGACTTTCACAATGGCTTTACTGTGTGAAACTTACTAGAAGTAAACAGAGAGAAAAAGCCCCAACACTGACAACTGGGATTATATCACATGGAAAAGATTTTGTATAACTAAAGAAACAATCAACTGGATGGGGAGACAAACAGAAGTGTGAGAAATACAGTTAGTGAGGGGGTGGCTTCCCAAGCACATAAAAAATCCAACTTAATAGTATGGAAGCTAATGAACCAATTGAACATGGGCATAAGACATGGATGAAGACATACATAGTCAATGGGGACATCAAAAGCACTCAATATTCCCAATTATCAAGGAATCAAAACCTAAAAGCACAGTGAAATATTATCTCATACCTGTTAAAAGGGATATTATTAAAAAGATGATGAAACTTTTGATGATGAAAGTTTTGGTCAGGATTAGAGTGAAAGGGATGGACACTTGTGCACCACACGTGGTGGGAGTATAAATTAGTACAACCACTATGAAAGCTAGTATGGAAACTCCTCAAAAAGTAAAAACAAGTGGTTGGAGAGATGGTTCAACAGTTAAGAACTCTAGCTGCTTCTGCAGAGGACCTGGGTTTGATTCCCAGCACCTACAGCCACTTACAACAGCTCTAAGGGATCTGATGCCCTCTTCTGGCCTCCATGGACACCAGTCGGGTGGTACATGTATACACACACACACAGGCAAAGACTCACAAGCATAAAATAGAAATAAACCTTTAAGAACAAACAATCACAAATAAAAGTAGACCAACCATGTAATACAAAAATCCCTCTCCTGGATATATATCCACTTCTAAAAGTTCTCTTACAAAGTAGCATGTTTCCTTAATGCATTTTCACTCAGGGTCATTAAAGTTCTGAATCCCCCACTTCTTTTCTCTCTCCTCCTCATTCCTGGTTAAGTATTTATATCCCGAGTGTTCTACCTTGTACCGGAGAGCCACACTTATCTACTGCATTGCCCATGCTTCTCCCTATGTCCCCTTCCCGTCTTCTCATGATTCTTTTCTGTTTTCGGCCTCTATGCACAAGCACTTGCAGGTAAATACAAATGAATGTGAATTAGAAGCTAGCATCACATAGGACAGATACACAAAATGTTTGTCATTCAGATACTGAGTTGTCCCAGTTAATATATCGCCTAGATCCACCTGAAAATTTCATATTTTATGGCTGAATAATATTCCATTGTGTAGACACACTACACTTTTGCTCGCCATTCATCTGTTGATGAATATCTCAAACGACTCTATTTCTTTGCTTTTGTAAATAGAGAAGCAATAAATCGAATAAAAAAATGGACTTTGTAATAGAATATAGGGTCTGTTGTGTATATTTCTGGGAGAGGTATAGCTCGGTCATATGGTAGTTCTAATTTAGCTTTTTGAGAACCTTTGGGAATACATACGCACATGCATTTATAATACATATGTATATATGTATACACACCAATGCATCCATAGCAAGACTCATATACATTTATGTACACACTCACCACACACCTGCACCTAAACACACATGCAGTCACCTACGCACACTCACCTGTGCACATTGGAACACTGATACAGACTTATACAGACATACCCACCTATTCACTAGCATACACATACATCCAGGAAACTACACACAGTCATATGCACATTCAGTCACCCTACACTCATATACATACTAGTGTACATACATACACTATCATTCACACATTCACATACAGTCACACACATACACACTCACACACATTACCCAGCTTACATGCATGCACATACATAGACATGTGTACACATGTACACAGAGTCATATACACATTCACATACAGTCACAAATAGTCACACCACACACACATTTAGCCACCTCACACTCACACACACATGTGTGCTTACACAGTCACCTGATACTTACATGGATGCACATACACACTCACACACATTCACCTAGCACAAGCTCACACAAATGTGAGCACACATACACACACACTCGCACACAGTTTATCTACCCCAAACTTACACACACGTGTGCTCACGCGTGTGTGTGCGTGCTCACGCGTGTGTACACACACATGCTGCTTTTATTCTTTCAGAAAAGAAAAGAACGCTCATAAACTGGAGAGCCCTCACACTGTATTTAAAAACAACCTGCAATTAGCTTCAGAGCCTGTTACTTTATCCAGACTAACTGAGGGGTAAAAGCTTTGAAAAAGCCCAGCTGTTCCAGTCAGTACTTTCATGCCTTTGAGTAATGAGGCGCGCTTCGGGATGCCATTTCCTGCCTGCACCAAGAGAACACGCGTTGTTGCCGCTGCTGACATTCTACCCCAGCGGCTGGCTGACAGCTTCTGGCTAAGGATCCCTTAGCCTCTTCAGCCTTTGCCTGTGTGATTTCTTTGCTATCCTTCAGCCAATGCTTCAGAAACGAAACTCCCGCTGAAGCCCTATGGCTGATGGACAGGAGTCAACTGGGAAACCTTGTCCATTTGTTGAGTTTGAGTTCCTCTGCGTGCGGAGAGACCGAGGCTGCTGGATTCCCTAGAACAGAGGCTGTTTGTATATAGCTTTATTGTCCGCAGCAATCAGACATTTCAAATTCCAAAGTGTTGTTATAATTTTTAAATAATACATCACTGAAATTTCATCTTAGTGTAGAACATTCCAGTCCTCCACAAACATTTATGAGCTCCATTTTTTTCTGCTTATTAAATAGCAATCTTCCTGGCACACGGACAGTACTGTGCGTTCTAGCCAAATAAACCACTGTCAGATGAAATTAGTAAATGTCATGCATACTTCACACAGCACTGCAAACATTTAATTGGAGCTTTCTAGAAATAAGATCGTTGGATGTGAGCATATGAAATTTGGTCATCTTGAATTTCTGAGTCTTAACGTAACCGAACACTGATTTGTTTGGTACTGTGGCCTTTGGACTGCCATTAGACCTGGTGATGTGACACACACAAGCTCTTCTGCAGCTGTGGAAAAAATTAGCGTCATTTGACCCTGCCAACAGTGAGCCCTCTAAAGAGCATGAAATGCTGCAGGGCACTGCTCTGCGCGATCACAGGCCTTTCCACTGAGCAGCCCTGTGAAGGAGTGTGACCTTTGGACTTCATGACTCACTCAGGCTGTACGAAAGTGGAAGAGCTGCAAAGGAGGAAGGTTTTTAGTCTTGATGTTGCAGATAGTATCCCTAAAATAATTGTATGGAAAGACAACACGGAAGGTGGGCGTCCTTCCTCTTCAGTTCTCAGACTTCCAAGAGTCCAACAGTGAGAATATTCCTGTCAAGCTGCAAGGTTTTGTGTAGGGTGACCAGAACCCTTGCTGAGGCCATAGATGTCCTCTACTCCTCCATTTGCATAGAAAGTATGAGGAAAGCAAGCAGCGGGCTCATGATGGACAAACTGCTGTCACACAGTCCTTGTGAACCAACAGGGAACTCGGGTCTCAACAGCCCCTAGCAATGGACACCACCTCCTTCAGACACACCCCTTCTATTCCCAGGCACCCCGAGCCCACAGCTGAATGAAATCCAGCAGTTACCAGGTGAGGTTCTAACCTGTTGGGGAGGAAAGAGGGGAAGACAGCCTCCTCCTCATATGGAACCAGAGACCACAAGCATGGCAGAAATTCCTCAGTTCAGCTGATCTCATTTGTTCTCAGGCAAGAACTAGATAGCTGTTCAACCAAGCAATTTGCAGCTATTTTATCCCAGGCTTCTTTCCCCTTTCGTTGGTTTCATTCATTTAAGCCTCACTTTAGGTCTTCCCTTTGAAATAATTTCCTCATAACAAAGGAGGCCAGAGTTGAAAGGACTTGGAAGATGGAATTTGTCATTGTACAGCTGAAGAAATAAGGGATCTGGGACATGAAGAAAACCACCTGGCTTTACTTCCAGTGCTGTGCCTGCTGGAGAAGGGCTCCACCACTGAGGCACATCCCCCCCCATCTTCACTTGGTAATATCGTGGCAGAACACAGGACTAGCTCTGTAAGTCTCTTAATTTGCAATTTAATACATTTACTATGGGCCCTGCTTGTTCTCAAAACACATGCCCTCTACTTTAAAAAAAATGTTGAGCTAGGTTTTGTTTTTTTCTTCCTTACATAGACAGCTTTACCCAGTATGCTTTAAAGGCATCGGTACTCCTGCTTTGAGCAACATTCCTCGCTGCTGGCTAGGATACAGGGAATTTCCACCAGTAGATTATCAAAAGAGAAGGTGCACTGTTGCTTATGAATGGACACTGACTCAGACACAATGATAGGCTCTATTTAAAACTCCTACAGCCATTCTAGAGAACGGATATTCGATCCCTCGATCCTAACCCTTTGGCATTCCTTAATCCCTCATCTCATTACATTTGAGGAAAATTATAGTAGTGCTCTCTGGGGATACTTGTCAATCCGGAAGAACATACATGGGCTTTCCTTACGGTATACTTCCTAAGTATGCATGTTGCCCAACGGTTAAGACAAAGAGATATTTGTAAGGCACGCTAATGATGGTCCAGATTTAATTAGGAGGGAATAAAGAAGGAAGCAGTGGAGGGGGTGGAAAGAGAGAAGGGATGAAGAATAGTGAAGGAGGGGGAAGAAGGCAGGGAAGGGAGGGAGGAAAGGGAAAGGAAAGCTCAGAAGGATGCAGAGACTAAAAGTAAGGAAGGCTGTGTGTGCACAGAGGAAGGAAGAGCATGAGGAGCCAAGCTGCCAAAAGTCTAATTATGAGTTTTATACTCTCACTTGACTTATCTTCATCCGAACGTATCATGACAACGAGGTTTAGGGGCAGGTACAGCTACACAGACTTGTTCAGACTAGCAAAAAGCTTTGGAATTGGAATAGAGTTTCATTAGTTACCAAGTAATGTTTATTCCTAAGTCTGCAAAAAGGACGATGGAACTAGAATCTGGGTCTCGATAGAATGAATAACCACAGAATGTATAGGAGGCTCTGAAGCTTTGACCATTGCTCTAAGGGACCACATTTGGTTCATGAGTATTGTGATTATGGGTGGGTTATGCATGCTTGTTGCTCTACCCTTGTAGACAGGTATAGTGGGAAATATGCATCCTTTTGGGTGAAAGGATCAAGTTGAAGAGCTCTGGGTTTTAGCTTTCCCTCTTCACTTTGGCTAAGACCCTGCTTAGTTTTCACCTAGGACTATCATTTAAATATACTTTTGGGGGGGCTGGAGCAACGGCATTTCTACCTCTGAGAGAACTTGAGTTTGGCTCCCAGCACCCACATTGGACAGCTCTAGGAGATCCAATGTCCTCTTATGGAATTTTTGGGTATTGAAATGTACTTGGGATACACTCACACATATATACACAAATAATAAAATCTTGAAAAATACATTTTCATGATTGATCTGTATTCTTTCATTTGTACATTTTATTGACTTCATTTCAAATTTTTTATTCATTTAACTGATCTACAGAATCTCATAATAAATATACTCACACAGATATACACAAATAATGACAAAATCTTGAAAAATACTTTTACTAACTGGTATCCTTCCAATCACACACTTCAATGCTTGACTTCACTTCAAGCTTTACTATTCATTTAACTAACCCATGGAATCTCATAATAAAAGCGTAGGGAGACTGTGATACGGATCTTGGATGGAGCCAGAGTCTGCACACTCTGCACACTGCCAGTCCTGCCAGTACAGCTGGCCCACAGACCAGCACTGAGTACCTACGAGCTCATACATCTAACCAGGTCATTCTCACATCTCATAGGCCTGGGAGCCAGACTGTCTCCTTCTGATATGTAAATCTTTCTTTCAGAACTAAGCACAAAGAATATGCATCCAATTTACTCCTCTCCCCCATAATTCTCCCTGAACACTTGCCATCGCCAGTAAAGATAAGGGTTAACAACAGTGCACAGCAAAGGCTTTTTTTTCCCCCTGGGATGAGATACATTTCTCTAATATGGAATGGATTTGAACATGTCTATTGTGGATAGTGAAGGCTTGGTAAGGTATTGAATCAGTGCTGGAATTTCATAAATGCCAACACATTTCCTATATTCAGAGAGGAACAGATGACATACAGACACACAGATGCCATTTCAACAAGGAAAAGAGCAGCAGGAAAAGAAGTCACTATTGGCATTTCTTCTGTTTTGTCAAGATTTCTGCCAACTGCTGGTTTTAGACCCATATAGAATGTAAATAAATCGGACTTACAAAGCTAATGAAAATAGCATAGTGAGACCTGAGCCCTTACCCAGTCTTTCATCTGTTACTCCCGAGGTTTCTAAGTAATACTTGCTTCTAAATAACAAAACAAAACAAATGAAAAGCAAAACTTTTACATTACTGGTTTACAGTATATAGATCAAGAAGGACTATGAAGGTTCAGTAAAAGGTTTTATGACAGAACATGTGTCTTAGCAAAACTCATCACTTAGGACATGAGAGGAAATTGCCAAGTAAAAGTATAAGGAGCAAAAACAATTTTGCATATGTTAAGTGATCGACAGTTATCAAACGTTTGTTGCAACTGTTTGTGTTTACTCTTCTTCTGGGGTATATGGCTAAAATAGTGTATGTAGGCAATGATTTGTCTGGTAAGGTGGTTCTGAGATCTAGATGGGAAAAGAGTGAAGAGGAGTGCATCGATAGTACTAAATACTAGTACCATTTTGGTCTTGAACAGATAAGTTGTGGTGGTAATTCACTGACCAGAGTCTACTAAAGGTATAACATACTAAGACAGGAAGAGATTCATCCAGATTTGACATGTGAAATATAACAAATGTGGGAGTTTTAGTGGGCAGTATCACTCATGAGCATGGAGCATGTAAGAGGACCAGGTTGAATGACGTTGTAGATTTAAGGCTCAAAAGTCAATTGATGTAGATGGCATCATTAAGAACTGCTCTCAGAGAGCCAGCCTTGCCCCTCATCTGCTGCAGCATTAGGGAGAGTGGCCCCTATGCCATGCCTGGGCAACACAATAGAGCTGGCCCTGCAGGTGTAGGTGTGGGAGATCTGACCCTGAGGACCAGAAAGCAGGAGACCTGGCCCTGCTCCTTGTCATTACTGCAAACAGTGCACTCGCCTAGTATTATAAGGAATGAGATGCAGAATAGAACTGGGAGGGTAATCCGGTGAATACTGACTCTGCCTGCCTTTATTTTCCATATGCTTCTATACCCCAATCTAAATACTGGGTGGGGGAGAGAAGGCAACAGACTGCTTTAACATGATACAAAGAACAAACAGAGCAATTACCTGCTCCAATACCTGAAACATCAAGCAACTATATCCTGAGTTAAGCAATCTGTTGTTTAGGCAGGACATGCAGTGACCACACCTTAGACCAAGCATCCTGTAGAAAGCCAGTCCCTAGGTCAAACCTCCTGTCATACCCTTGAAGTTGCGGGAAAAGACTTGAGTTTTTGTGATCTTTGGTCAAGGAGGAATGGATCCACTTATGTGGGTTCCCACATATTCCTCCCCTTTTAATTTATTTAATAAAGCCTCTGCTTCTGCTACAAGACAGACGACAGCATCTGGCTTAGTCCATCTTCTTCCACTTTCCAGACTTAGCCATCTTTGGTACATACATTCTGTCATGTACATCCTGTCTTAGTTTGCTTGGAGGGAAAAAGATCTTACTCATCATTGACTACTAGTTTCTGTTAATAAAGGGTTAAGGGGTGTGTGTGCAGATAGGAGCTGTGTGCTTCTGAGCCAACTTTCCATCAAAAGATTTCACAGGACCAGAAGATCCATCGGAGAGGTAAGTGGGTTCCTGACCTGTGGAAACGGAGCACGAACATTCCTCAATCCCCGAAACTTCCTGCTCATTCTGCAGGGGCTCCTAACCCCAGCTAC